>JARDWI010000068.1:1800000-2109443 GCA_029378325.1 Elaeagnus macrophylla
GTAATCGGAACAATAAACTACAAAATGCCATAATTTTGGATAATCTTCATGTCAAATCACTACAATCTCAATTTAGAACAAGGGTTTTTGGCAGAGATGATCAAGAAAAGGTATCAAAAACTCAAATCCCATTAACTTGTGGTATAAAACTAGAGACCCTAAATTACCTTGTGACTATAGAATTAGGAGGAAGAAATATGAGTGTTATTGTAGACACTGGAAGTGATTTGACTTGGGTTCAATGTCAACCTTGCAAACATTGTTATAATCAAAAGGAAACTCTTTTTAACCCTTCTCAATCCTCTTCATACAAATCAGTTTTATGTAATTCAACAACCTGTCAATCCCTTCAATCTTCTACTAGTAATTCAAAAGCATGTGGAACAAGCAATCCTCAAACATGTAATTATAGTGTTGGCTATGGTGATGGGTCTTATACACATGGGGACCTTGGTTTTGAGAAGCTAAATATTGGAAGCACAATTGTGAATGATTTTGTATTTGGTTGTGGCAGAGATAATAAAGGCCTATTTGGGGGAGCTTCAGGGCTAATGGGTTTGGGAAGAAGTAATTTTTCATTGGTTTCTCAAACTTTTTCCTTATTTGGAGGTGTTTTCTCTTATTGTTTGCCTACAATTGAAGATGGTTCTTCTGGTTCTTTAGTAATGGGCAGTGATTTTTCTGCTTATAAAAATGTTACTCCTATTTCTTACACTAATATGGTTCTGAATCCTCAACTGGGTTCTTTTTATTTTCTCAATTTGACTAGTATAAGTGTTGGAGGAGTGTCTTTACAACCTTCAACTACTACTTCTCCATATGGTAAGAGTGGAACTTTGATTGATTCTGGGACAGTTATTTCAAGGCTAGCTCCATCAGTTTATAGTGCTTTTAAAGCAGAGTTTTTGAAACAGTTTGTTGGGTTCCCTTCAGCTTATGGTTTTTCAATCTTGGATACTTGTTTTGACCTCAGTGGATATCAACAAGTGAATATTCCTACAATAAAGATGAGTTTTCAGGGTAATGTTGAATTAAATGTTGATGTAACTGGGATTTTATATGTAGTTAAGACCGATCTGTCTCAGATTTGCTTGGCTTTTGCTAGTTTGTCTTATGAAGATGAGGTTAGTATTATTGGAAATTATCAGCAGAAGAATCAAAGAGTTGTGTATGATACTAAAGAGTCAAAGGTTGGATTTGCAAGTGAACCTTGTAGTTTTGTATAAACAATACAAGTGAAAAGAAATAGGAGAAGAAAAAAAGAAGTGCTTGTTTGTTAAATTAATATATTTCTTTGAAGCAAAGCCAAGCAGTTTTTGTAACAATATTTTGGAAAATTACAAAAAACAACTCTTAAAACTTATAATAACAAAACTAACACCCTAATAATATTCAACGTTTAACTTGAACATGTAATATTGAACGTTTAACATTGAACGGATATAAATTGCCGTCGTTCAATTCCAATTGAATGATTGTTCAAAGAAAAATAAGATATTAATCATTTTTTTAATTGTGAAAATATAAATTTAAACACAATAAATATTATTTTATTATTACAAGTTTTAGTTTTAAATGTCATTATTTTCCTTAATATTTTTCAAGCACCGGCTATAATAAGCTCTTGACATGAGAAAAGTAAATGTCGTTGAGTTGGTACTTGGTAGTGGTCTGAAGGGAAAAGTGATATGCGATGGTCAAGCGTAGCGTTTTTAATAAAACAAGTTTCAATCAAATTTACAAGGCTCCAGACTTTATTTTCTCACACATAATTATGCAATATTTTTTACCTTTTAGCTACTTCAAACAGTACAATTGTGTTACCAACAGAAATATCTTATTACCGTGGCAATAATCAACAAATGTATCTTATTATTTGAAAAATAAAGAATGTAACTTGAGTCTCGCCGTCCAAATCACTTCAATTGTTGGGAAAAATATTGGTAATTTTTCACAACCAGATTTACGAGGAAGCAAAATAAAAATAATGTAGAGCAAGAATTAGGAAATAACAAACAAAGAATTTTTACGTGGTTCACCCCAAAAATTAACTAGGCTACTCCACGGAGCTGCTGCAGCTCACTTTCACTATGGGAGAAAATATTACAGTGTTTAAAATACAACACTCAACTCACAAACCCCAAAACCCAATACACCCAAATAAATATTTCCTTTTTTCTTTTTTCTTTCTTTTCGCTCTCCTTTTTTTTCTCTTTTTTTTCTCTCTTTTCTTTTCCCTCTCTCCTTCTCTGCTTCTCTACCCAGAGAAGAGCTTATATTTGAATTGCTTGGGATGATTTATTTGGGATTCAATCTTCTCAATTTATAGGAGAAAAAACTAGCTACTATTTGGGTGATGAGGTAAGCAATGACCTCATTGCATTTTCTTCTTTCTTCTTCTTCTTTGGTTGCTCCATTTTCTCTTCTTCAATGACTGCTGTCGTTTTTGACAGCCACCATTTCTGACAATCTCCCATTTGGAAACTGATTTTAATCATATTTTCACACATGATCACTGCAGCAACTCTTTCTGGGTTTGTTACGTCCGCAGGCCAATTGAAGTTGAACACAACTTCAATTTTTCAATTGTCACCGTCTTCGTAAACATATCAGCTGGGTTATCATTTCCTTGTATATTCTCAAGCTTGAGAACATCTTCTTCTAGAAGTGACCTGATGAAATGATACCGTAGTTGTATGTGTTTCGTTCTGGAATGAAAAGACAGATTTTTCGCAAGATAGATGGCACTCTGACTATCGCAATGTAACACATTGCGTTCCTGTTTCTTGCCTAGTTCTTCTAAGAAACCTTGCAACCAAATCATCTCTTTGTTGGCTTTCGTGATTGCAACATATTCAGCTTCAGTGGTGGAGAGAGCAACAATCTTCTGCAGCTGAGAAACCCAACTCACTGCTGTTCCGCCAAGAGTATAAACATATCCTGTAGTGCTCTTTCTATTATCAATATTTCCAGCTAGGTCAGCATCCACATAGCCTTCAAGAGCCATATCTCCACTTCTGAAGCATAGTGCCATATTTGTGGTACCTCGTAGATATTTAAGAATCTACTTGACAACTTCCCAATGTGTCTTGCCTGGATTGTTCATGTACCTACTTACAGCTCCCACTGCATGTGCAATGTCTGGTCTGGTACAAACCATGGCATACATCAAACTTCCAATAGCTGAAGCATATGGAACATTTTCCATTCGAGCACGTTCTTCTGCAGTTTTAGGTGACTGCTCTTTGGATAGTTTGAAATGAACACCTAAGGGCGTGCTCACTGGTTTTGCATCCTTCATGTTGAACATATCAAGTACTTTGCTGATATACTCAGCCTGTGACAACATTAAGGTTCCTGATGCCTTGTCCCGATTGATCCTCATTCCAAGAATCTGCTTTGCAGCACCTAGATCTTTCATTGCAAAATGTTCTGACAATTGATGCTTCACATTATTTATCTCTTGCATGTTTGACCCAGCAATCAACATGTCATCTACATACAAGAGTAAAATAATATAACTGTTGTCGAACTTCTTCACATAGCAACAATGATCTGCCTGGCATCTGATGAAGCCACTGCTACTCATAAAAGAATCAAACTTTTTGTACCACTGTCTTGGAGCTTGTTTTAGACCATACAAGCTCTTTTTCAACTTGCATACCAAGTTTTCTTTGCCTGCTATTTCAAAACCTTGCGGTTGCTCCATGTATATCTCTTCCTCCAAATCACCGTGAAGGAATGCTGTTTTTACATCTAACTGTTCAAGATGTAAATTCTCCCCAGCTACCAACTTTAATACCAGCCTTATTGTGGTCAACTTCACAACTGGAGAGAAAATCTCAGTGTAGTCGATCCCTGCTTTCTGCTGGAAACCTTTAACAACTAATCTAGCCTTGTGTCGCTTACTCCCATCATGCTCCATTTTCACTCTGAAAATCCATTTGTTATGAAGAGCCTTCTTGCCTTTTGGCAATTTAACAAGTTCTCATGTTTGGTTTAACATGAGTGAGTCCATTTCATCTTTCATGGCATACTCCCACTTGACAGAATCATCCATCTGTGTTGCTTCTTCATAGGATTCTGGTTCTCCGTTGTCAGTTAACAACAGGAAATTTTGGGAGGGTGAGTAGCGTTGTGTTGGTTTGTGTGGTCTGGTGGTGCGTCTCACTCTGGGTGTGCATGGTCACTCTGGGTGTGCATGGTTCCTCTTGCTGTGGAACTTCTTCTTGTTCTTCTAGTGGAACTTCATTCTCTGGTTCTTCTTGTGAAACTTGGTTCCCTGGTTCTGGAAAAACTTCATTCTCAGGGTTATTGTGGACCCTTCGATGCACATCATCTTTAGAGATCTCCTCTAAATCAACATACTCTTTTATTTGAGTATCTCTGTCTATACCACCAGATTTTACTGTTGACCTGTCCTTATACACAATCTTCTCATTGAATATGACATCTCGGCTTCTGACAACTTGTCGTCTTTCATAATCCCAAAAGCGATAACCAAATTCATCAGAACCATATCCAATAAAGATACATTTCTTGGACTTCGGGTCAAGTTTACTTATTTAAGCAGAATCAATATGAATATATGAAATACAACCGAAAACCTTTAAATGTGAAAGGTTTACCTCTTTACCACTCCAAACTTCCTCTGGCAATCTTTCATTCAAAGGAACAGAGGGTCCACGGTTGATTAGGTAAGCTGCTGTATTGATGGCCTCAGCCCAAAACATTTTAGGCAAGCCTGCACGTATTCTCATGCTTCTGGCACGTTCATTCAGAGTTCTGTTCATGCGTTCTGCCACACCATTTTGTTGTGGTGTTCTTGGAACAGTCTTCTCCATTCTGATTCCATTGCTTCCACAAAAGTCTCTGAATCTTCTGTCTGTGTACTCTCCTCCATTATCAGACCTTAGGCACTTTACTTTTAAGTCAGTCTCATTTTCCACCATAGCTTTCCTTTTTCTGAAAACATCATAGACTTATGATTTATTTTTCAGAAAATAAACCCACACCTTCCTGGTTGAGTCATCAATGAAGGTGACATAATACAATGAGCCTCCAAGGGAATTAACTGGAGCGGGTCCCCACACGTCTGTATGAACCAACTCTAACTTTTCTGACTTCGGTGTTTTTCCAGCTTTTGAAAAGCTAACTTTCTTCTGTTTGCCGAGAATACAGTCCTCACACAAACCAATGTCCACCGACTTCATATATGGTAGTTTTCCTTTTGACAGGAGTACCTTCATCCCTTTCTCGCTCATATGACCAAGCATTTGGTGCCACATATTTGATTTTTCATCTGCTTCCATGACTGTTATAGTGCTCCCACTATTTGAGGTCACATAGAGGGTACCTTCTTTATTTCCACGAGCTAAAACCATAGCTCCTTTTGTTATCTTCCACGTGCGATCCGTGAAGGTTGTTGAATAACCTTCCTCATCAAGCTGTCCTATTGAGATTAAATTCCTTTTTAGACCTGAAATATATCTCACATTCTTCAGCTTCCACACAGTCCCATTTGGCAACTTCACTGGAACATCTCCTTTGCCCACAATCTTCAAGGGCTCATCATCTGCTAGATAGACTTTTCCGAAATCACCACCGGTGTAATTCTCCACGATTTCGCGACAGGAGGTAGAGTGAAATGATGCGCCTGAATCCAAAATCCAAGATTCAATCGGACTGTTGACACTCAATATAAGAGCATCACCTGCTTCCCCAGCAACATTTGCAATTTCTTTTGCACCATTATTTTTCTTCGGTGCTCGACAGTCTCTTCTGTGATGTCCTTTTTGTCCACAATTCCAGCAATTTAAGCTTGCTCTGCTAAATCTTGACTTACTTCGTCTAGACTTAGACTTTCCTCTGCTTGAGCTTCTCTCAAACATTCTTCCTCGGGATTCTGTATGTAAGGCAGAAGATGAAGCCTCACCAGATTCTTTTCGACGAATTTCGTCGCTTAGAATCAAATCACGAGCAGTATCCCATTTCATCGTCGTGCTCCCTTAGGAATTACTTATTGCTGTCACTGTGCCATTCCAGCTTTCTGGTAGAGAGGATAAGAGAATCAAGGCTTGAATTTTGCCATCGAAATTTATGCCTACTGAACTCAACTGTGTTAGAGTAGAGTTAAGAACATTTAGGTGATCTGTAACTAGCGCTCCTTCTGACATCTTCAAATTGAATAGCCTTCTCATCAAATGTACTTTATTTAAGGCAGTTGGTTTTTCATACATATTTGATAAGGCTTTCATCAGACCTGCCGTCGTCGTTTCCTTTGCGATGTTGAAAGCAACGTTGCGAGACAACGTTAACCGGATTGTTCCTAGCGTCTGCCTGTCAAGAAGATCCCAATCTTCTTGCTTCATATTTTTTGGTTTTGTTCCTGATAAAGATTTGTGCATATTTTTCTAGTACAAATAATCTTCAATCTGCATTTTCCAGAAACCAAAATCTGACCCATTGAATTTCTCGATCTTAACTTTTCCTTCGTCTGCTGCCATTGCTCCCACTCAAATCTGGTAACTTAAAAAAAAATCACTATCGCAAAATAATGATGTATGAATAGTGACATAAATAGTAAATTTACTATTCAACTTTTGACTTTACTATTCACTTTTATTTTAATGATTGGTGAATAGTACTTCCACTATTTGCATAGTAACCGTTACTATTTGATGAATAGTAACCTTTGCACAATGTGATTTTTTGTTCAAGAATTTCGCAACCTTGTAGCTCTGATACCAATTGTTGGGAAAAATATTGGTAATTTTCCACAACCAGATTTACGAGGAAGCAAAATAAAAATAATGTAGAGCAAGAATTAGGAAATAACACACAAAGAGTTTTTACGTGGTTCACCCCAAAAATTAACTGGGCTACTCCACGGAGCTGCTGCAGCTCACTTTCACTATAGGAGAAAATATTACAGTGTTTAAAATATAACACTCAACTCACAAACCCCAAAACCCAATACACCCAAATAAATATTTCTTTTTTCTTTTTTCTTTCTTTTCTCTCTCCTTTTTTTTCTCTTTCTTTTCTCTCTCTCCTTCTCTGCTTCTCTTCTTCTCTACGCAGAGAAAAGCTTATATTTGAATGGCTTGGGATGATTTATTTGGGATTCAATCTTCTCAATTTATAGGAGAAAAAACTAGCTACTATTTGGGTGATGAGGTAAGTAATGACCTCATTGCATTTTCTTCTTTCTTCTTCTTCTTTGGCTGCTCCATTTTCTCTTCTTCAATGGCTACTGTCATTTTTGACAGCCACCATTTCTGACATCAATAACCTTTGGACATAACAATCCAACTAATTATGTATTTAGGGATGAAGAGTCCCTCAAAATGAGATAAAGAAATGTAATGTTTAGGCTCTGAAACCATAATTGTAACCCGTATTCGACTCTCAATGAACATTTTCAGTTTTCTTATATTTTTAAAATACTATGAAATTCAATAAATCAAAGGGAAAATTTATTAAAGGCTTAATTCTATTTTTAGAGATTTTAGTCCTGTACATTAGGTATGCATGCTAATTCAAATAGTTTTTTTTTTTTTTTTAAAACCAATCCTACTATGATTGCAGAGCTTTAACTTAATTTCTCATGGTATGTTGCATGTTAGTATGTCATGAAACAGATCAAACCTTAAGTGCTTTTTCTTTTAATGGGTTGAAGATAATAAGCTAAATAGCTAATATGTATTTGTTAAATGACATTTCCCTACTCTCGTTCAAATCAAACAATAAAACTAAATTTATTACTAAAAAATGCACTAGTACAAAACATGACCATAAATCAATCTAAACATAAAAATATCAACTATATATTTTCCTAATCATAAGACAAATTTATCAAGTTCTAACATTTATAGCAAGTGAATCATCAACCCTATTGCCTATCCCTCCTTGGCTCCTGCAACTATAACATAATGCTTAAGCTGATGGTGCATAATAAGTTTTTTCTTCTTTTTATATGTTTAACTAGATGTTTCTTGTGAGTGCTTAGAGGGTTCGAGTTCAAGCCTATTCATTTTATATGTAGATGCATATATAAGTGTGTAACTAATATTTAAACGAAACTTATGATTTTGGTGTTTAGTATTACTGGTTAAAGAAGATGTGAATTGTTTTACTCATTAGTTTTTTTTTTGGTTAATTTCTATAACACATTTGAAATAAATACAAAATTAATTTTCTTATACTTTCAAATTCAAATTAATTGTGAAAGTAAAATAAAATTTAAAATTTTTATTGGATGTGGTAATTGTAATAATCATATAATCTTTATTTTATTATTATGTTTAGAGTTTTTATTTAATGTGATAATATCTTAAAAAGAAAACTAATATTAATTATTTAAAATATAGGGATAATTTTGTCTAAAAATATATTAAAGATGATTCAGATTTTTATATATAATATACATAAATTATGTAATGCCTTATATCTTATTAAATATTTTTAAACATTTTTTTTTACTAAAACTAATATAATATATTGTGAATAAACAAATTTATTGAAAATTTTGCAAATAAAATTAAATCGTTTATTACGTTATATTTAGTATTATAAATAGATAGATTATATGATGTGTGAAATTATAAATTTTTTACATTAATTTCCAAGACAGTTGAAAGATTTAAAATAAATAGAATTATATTAAGAGTAGTACTATAACTTTATTAAATATATGATTATTTATGTATCTAATATGTACCGAAATAAAATACATTAGTAATATATAAAATAAATAAGATGATGATTATGTAATAATCATAAATAATACAATATAATAATATTTTTTATAATAAAGTAAGTTGTAATAATATTGTCGCAACATAATATATAAAAGGTTTATTTTATTTTTATTATTAATTATACATTATTTAAATTTTTTTTATTTAAGGATAAAATTATTATTAATAAATAAAATTTGTAATATTAAAAATTTAAATTGTATCAATAGAATATTTTTATTGTAAATAATGTAATGTAAATATGTAATATTAAAAATTCATAACTATTAGTATCTACCTTTAAAAAATAAAATAAAATTATGTAACGGTAATTTGATTTCCCCTTATACCTTGTCCTATGCCATAAATGGAAGGTCAGCATCACAGTGTTGGTTTTTTTTTTTTCGAATTATCTCTAAAGATTTTTTTGATTATTCAATATTTCAATTTCTTACTAAATCAGCTGTTTATGTCGGATCGTGCCCCACCGTGGGCGTCACTTTTGTTCTTTTGAGGTATCAATCCTCACTATGTTTATTTTTCTAATAAAAAAAAAAGATTTAATGTCAATGGTTGTATAACTTAAAAACTTATAACATTTTAGTCACTTTTGTTCTTTTGAGGTATCAATCCTCACTACGTTTATTTTTCTAATAAAAAAAAAAGATTTAATGTCAATGGTTGTATAACTTAAAAACTTATAGTATTTTAGTATTAAGAGTAGGTTTTGTGTTCACAACTTGAGGAGATAAAAAAAAAAAAAAAAAAAAAATACAAAACGCACAACTTAACAGTCAAAACGCGAAAACCCTAAACCAGCATTTCATCCGCCGCATGAATATATAAATACAGCATCTTTAATCACTAGTTCGGTCCAAGTCGCAACCCAAAACCCTACAACTTTCATCTTTAGGGTTTTGCAGAGAGCTCCTTTTTAAGCTCTCACTATTTTATTTTCCATTCATATATTTGTAACCCTAGACTGACTATTGACCCTTTAGGTTTTTGGAGATGGCCAAGTCCAGCAAGAAGTCCGGTCCTAAAGTACGATACTTTCTGACCTCATTGTTGTATCATTTTTCTGGGCTTCGTTTATTGTCTTCTCTAAAGCTATATCCTTCTAATTTTTTTTTAAATTTTTTTGATGTAGGTTGAAGCAGCTCCTGCTGTAGTTCCACCATCCAAGGCCACAAAGAAAGGTATTTGTTATTTTCTTTAAATTTTTTTTTTTATCTTAAATCTGGATGGTTATATTTTATTATGCTGTTTTTGGTTGTTGTGTTGATGAGTTAGGTTTAACTGATACTGTATTGATACTCGAATTTGAAAACTTATTTTTCATGTGAAAAATGATGTAAAGGTAGAACGATTATCAGGGCCGAGTCTGAAGATTATGGTATGATAGAGAGATTTGACTATGATTATCTTTGAAGTTTTTGGTTATAGTCTTACACCTCAAGCACGTTTCTTTCTAAACATTGTTTTATTGACCAAACTTCCTCCCAATTCATTCTGCAAATTATTATTATTATTATAAAAATGTAATGGGACAAAATGAATAAATAATTGAAACTGTCAAATTATCATCGTATTGAACTTTGTTTATTTCCTTTATTTTTCTCACAAAAGAATATTCTTCTGTATATATATATTTTTATATTTTTACTATTGTTATTATTTTTAGGAGGAAATTTTAGTATAGTTCTACACCTTATCGGAGGAAATAATCTCTATACCTAAATGATCATTTTGAAATATTGATGATAATAATTTATTAGATATTAATGATAGATTTTTTATGCCTTGTGGTTCTGATAATTACACTCTAATTGTTGAATTTTAATGCTTTTGGTGCATTTATAATAATGAAGGTAAGAGAGAATCTGAAGATAACTTGGAGAAAACTGTGATTACAAAGAAGCAGAAGAGAGATGAGGCTGTAGAGCAGGCTTCTCAGAAGAAGAAGGCTGAAGTAAAGACCCAAATGAAGAAAGGGGAAACTAGCAGTTCTGAGGAGTCTGATTCTTCTGACTCTGAGGAAGAGAAGGTTAAATATGTTGACAATTTGTTATCCATTTTTGTTTGTATGCTTGCTTATGGGGTTGGGTTGCAAAAGACTGAACCTTTTATATGATATTTTTTCAGAAGCCTGCTAAGAAACCTGTTCCTGCCAGTAATGGAACTGTTAAGAAGCCTTCGAATGAAAAGTCATCCAGCGCTTCTGAAGACAGCTCTTCGGAGGATGAAGTAAGTGTACTATTTGATTTGGTATTTATAGATGGGAAATTCGATCTCTTTAATTGATGTTTGTATATTATTCAACTTGTGATTCTTATTATTCAACAGAAGCCTGCTACCAAAGTTACCGCAGTTGGCAAAAAATTTATCCCTGCCAAGAATGCTTCTGTGAATTCTGATTCTTCAGATGAAGTGAGTATTGCCTTGTACATATTACCTTAACAGATATTGTTTGCAATGAATACTATTTAGAAGAGGTTTTTTCATTATTGGGATAGGTGATTTATTTGTTTTCCACCTCCCTATATATATATATTTAACTATATTGAGAACAACAGTTGTGTCTTATATTTTTTCTTCCATATTATTCTCTTGGGTGTTTATGTATAATTTTGAATTTTTTTTTTAATTTTCTTATCACAGGATAGTGATGATGATGACTCTGAGGAATCTGATGATGAGCCTCGAAATAAGAAAGTCAAAGTTCCTGTATGCCCCTATCCAAGTCAAATGTGTCTTTTGGTCTTTATAATTGATGTTATGGTAGATAATGTCTTTCACTTGTTTGATTAGGAGGTACCTTCAAATGCTAGAGCTAGTATAGAAGATAGCAGCAGTGATAGTTCCGACAACGAAGATAGTTCAGACGAGGAGCCATCAAAGACACTAAAGGTAAAAAGTTTTTGGTTCTACATTTTCAATTGGCCTTGATGTTTGGTTTTTCTATTTGTGGAGAAATCCCAAATGTAGTATACCTGTACATGTCCGATATTGCTTAGGAAGCCAAGTGTTTATGTGTTTATAAGGAATGTCCTCTTTTACATGGTGTGATGCATTTTTGGTTTCTCCCTAGAAGCAAATTCGTGAGGTCATATTGTACTTGAAGTTATAGTCAAAAGTTGACAATTTCATACAATGTGGAGTTGGTACCATGCTACTGCTTGCGTGGTTTCTTCATCTTGTATCAAGTGGTATTAGAGATAGGGGTGTGCAAAAAATTCAATAATCTTGATCAATCTAATTGGATCCGTTAATTTTTGAACAGTTTTGATCCGATGATCAAATTAGATTAAAAAAAATTCAATCCGTTAAATTCAGATCAGATGACAGATTTCATCATATATCATCTAGTTCGATTCCACCGAACAAAATATATCACATTATAATTTAACAATATTAATGGAACCCTAAAAGACTAAATAACAAATTTGAATAAAATATTAGTTTTATTTAAATGAATATTATAATTTGTATTGTGTTATTTTTTTATATATAAATTTGAGTCATATTTTAATATTATTATTTGATAATATTTAGAATTTATTTTTCAAATATGTTTTTTACTTAAAAATTTTAGTTTTTTTATTCAAAATTGTTAAAAAAAAAAGAGATCAAAATAAGTTTATTGATCAGATTGATCGGATATAACCAATTCAATTTGAATAGTTTTCAGATCGAATTTAGAATGCGATCGGATCAAATGCTGATAATGATTCTTTAATCTGATCAAAAGGTTGGATCTGATTGAATGAGAATAAAATGAACTGTTTTGATTTGATGCACAATCTTATTTAGAGCCATTACCCAATTGGCCAATGTGAGCGTTTGTCCTTATGAGGGCGTAATGTTCTTTAAGGGGTTTGAATGATGTAGTGTGTTTGTATATGTCTCACATTGTTTAATAAGCTAATTAGTGATGTGCTTGTAAGGGGTGTCGTCTCTTACATGGTTTGAAGTGTTTTGGGATTTTTTCCTAGAAGTAAAGCCATGAAGTCCATTGAACCCTTGAGTCATAAGTAAGAGCCTGTTGAACTTGCAGTTGTGGACCAAATCGGAGAAGCTTTTATCATGTTGAGTGGGTCCCACCACTACATGCAGGGGCTTCTCTCCTGCATCAGTTTAATTACAATATCATTGTTAAAGTTAGAATGCTGGGTTGACTTGGCTTTTATTTTTTATTTCTTCGTAGCCTTCGCATGCGGTGAAACGAAATGCTAAAAATGGTGATGGCAACTCTGAAGATAGTTCTGATGAGGAGCCGTTAAAGACCGCTAAAGGAAAGGTGAGATACGAAGTTCACTGTAGACAAGCATTATTAATTTATTTGCATGCTTGTAATTGTGGGACGTAATATGACTTATTTCTGTTGGCCTTCAAAGGATTCAAAGAAAGATAGCAGTGAATCTGAGGAAGAATCCGAGGATGAATCTTCTTCGGATGAAGAAATTGAGGATGTACCTAAAAAGACTTCAAAGAAGGTGGTAATATCATGTTCTTGTTGGTTGTTGCCTTGATATTTGTTTTGTCCGCATTTATTATTGGATGTTTTTTTTTTTTAATAATGAGAGATGGGCATTTGATGTTAAAATTTGCAGATTGATCATATAGATATTGATGGATCAATCCTCTAATGCCTTTCATTTTTTGGTTCAAATTTGCATGATATCTGATAAATCTTTACTTTGTACAGGGTTCTGATGTTGACATGGTAGAAGCTATGTCACCAATGACCACTAAGCAAGCTACTGACAAAAAAGCTGTAATTTTCTGTTAAGCTCCCTTCTGTTCATGGAGTCTTTTGGGCCATTTTATGGTATAATTTTCCCCCGAAATTTTGTGATTGATCTTTGCTTATATTTTGCAGCCACGAACTCCTGTAACTCCTGTAACTCCTGAAACTGGTTCGAAAACATTGTTTGTTGGAAACTTGTCATTTAGTGTTGAACAAGCTGATGTGTGAGTATAGCATAAGACAACTATCAAAATTACTATCCTTTTAAGAGATCACCACAATTGATAATTTTTTCTTTGCAGTGAAAATTTCTTTAAAGATGCTGGTGAAGTTGCTGATGTTCGTTTTGCAACAAATGAGGATGGGGCATTCAAGGGTTTTGGACATGTTGAGTTTGCCACTCATGAAGCAGCAAAGAAAGTAAGCATTGTATTTTGCCAATTTGTAAATGTTTAAACCATAATATTTTTATTTACTCAAGTTTATTTAATTACTACGGAGTTGTGATTTTGTATTTTCTTTGTATATTTATTGTAATTTCATTTGTATTTAGTTAGTGGCAATAGATATTGCTTTTATTTTAAGTTGTCTCATCTAATTTGATTGTTTGCGAAAAGTTTTTACATGTTGGTCAAAATTTGCACCTTTATGTTAGGATTTGCTGACTAGATTTAGTATGGACAATTCCTATTAATGGCGTACTAAATAAAATATTATTTTCTAATTGTCAATGTTGGGCCTTTGAATTAATCTCATTAATCCTTGTGTGGGCACATGAGCTGAATGCCCAATAATTATTTGCTAGTTGTGTAGTGTAATCAATAAAATTTTATGTTTATAATTTTAATAGGTGCTCCAACTTTCAAATTGTCAATGTTTAATTTAGACCTTGGAATTAATCTCAGTAAACCCTTGTTTAGGCACTTGAGCTGAATGGCCAAGAATTACTTGGTCGTGTTGTCAGACTTGACATGGCTCGTGAAAGGGGTGCATATACGCATGACAGGTATTTTACATCACTTCCATTGTGTATATGCCACTTTTAATTTGTCACAGTTAATTTATCATTGTCTTATCATTTGTGCAGCAAAGAAGGCAACTCCTTCCAGTCAAAAGGGAAAGGTCAAGGACAGACAGTTTTTGTTCGTGGTTTTGATAAATTCTTGGGTGAAGATGAGGTAAGATGGGACATCAATCTAAGAGCTTTGCAGGCCATATCTATTAATCTAACATGATGGTCTCTTATTGTGTATTGATTTCTTAAAATGCAGATCAGGAGTTCACTGCAGGAGCATTTCGGTTCTTGTGGTGAGATCACTAGGATCTCAATACCAAAAGATTATGAAACTGGTTCTGCTAAGGGGTTCGTATATTTTTTTCCACATTTATTCACTTTATGCTCAATTACATAGAATGTTAACAATCAATCTTGCACATGTGAGACTGCATGTTGGTATCATTATGGCTATGCATCATAATTGTGACACTATTTGATGCATTGGTAAAATTCATACCTGACTAGGTTATATTGCTGAAATATATGTTTTGAGTTGATATTCATCTGTGTACTTGTCATAAAATTAGAGGCAATAGTGTACTATTCCAGTTCAGAATCTTATTGTTTGACTCCTTGATGTGGTGGTTAACTTAATTGAAATTGCAGAATGGCCTACATGGACTTCAGTGATGCTGATAGTTTCAACAAAGCTCTAGAACTCAATGGATGCGAACTTGGAGGCTACTCCTTGACTGTAGAAGAGGCCAAACCAAGGGGTGATTTTGGTAGCAGTGGAAGAGGTGGTGGTGGAAGGAGTGGTGGAAGAGGTGGCGGTGGAAGGAGTGGGGGCAGAGATTTTGGTGGAAGGAGTGGTGGCAGAGATTTTGGTGGAAGGAGCGGTGGTAGAGATTTTGGTGGTAGATCTGGCGGTAGGCGTGGAGGTGGCCGAGGTGGTTTTGGGGGTCGTGGTGGTGGTAGAGGTCGTGGAAACAAACCTAACATGGCTGCAGCTGGCACTGGTATAAAGATTTTACATATTACTTGTGAATTATTATTATTTCTCTGCTTTACACTTGTTCGTTTCTTTACACTGTTGTTTTTGAATTTGGGTGGGTTGAATTAAGTGTGTACCGTGCCTCCTCCACTCTTGGCCTGTGAGCTTTTTACCTGCCGGGCTGACATTGCCAGTGTCCTGTTTAGCCCATTATTTATACACACACACACACCAATGATATGTTATGTGACATCAACCATTACATGTTTGGGCGATAATTACAAATTCTTCTAGTGCTTAGATTTTAGGGTTTAGAATATTAGATTTAGGTTTATATTGTAATGTGCGATGTCGTCATATATATATATATATGTGTGTGTGTTATTTTACATATTGTATATATTTATTAGTTAAATAACAAATTTTAAAAAACCTATACTAGCAGGGTGGTCTAACTATCAGCTGGGCTGCCCTGCTTTTGGTAAAATCAGTAAATTTAGTATTTATTACTATTCTAATTTTTATTGATTTTTGCATGCTGGCCCTGCATGGCATGGCATGGCAACGTGTGTGTTGCTCTTATATGCTCATTTGCGCCGTGCCAGATTTTTTAACTTGCCGTGTTGTGCCCTCCTGTTGAAAGTGTTTAATGGGACATGCTATGCCTTGATGGTCTGTTTGACACCCCAAGTAAAATCATTCTATTTGGGGACGATTGGAGAACTTGGCTACTAGGCTTTTTTTTATTTCAAATTTTTTTTGATTGATTATTCCAACTTGTTAAATGTTTAAATTTTATATTTTTTAAATTTGAATTTTTCCAATTGACTGAAATTTGGATTAAATTTTTCAGGGAAGAAGACTACCTTTGGTGACGATTAAGTAATTACTGGAGGGATTTTGTAAAAGACTTGTTTATCGTTTTGCAGATTTTGTTTGATTTTTATTTATTTTTAGCTGATTTAGAGTTATTAAGATAGTAGTAATGTATTATGTTTTTCACAACAATTTTTGTTATTAATTATTATGCAACAAAAAGACTACTTTCTATTCCCAAGTAAATTTTGAAAAGTGTTGTATAACACTTTCTTATGGCTAGTGCTTAAACAAAACATCCCTTATGCTTCGGACAAAATTTGTTGTTTATTACATAGCCTTCTATATAACTTCCTCCCCCCCCCCGCCCCCCCCCCCCCCCCCCCCCTTCAAACTCATAATGCAAATACTACGCTTATGATTTATTCAATTAAGCAATTTTCTTATTTGAAGAGGTTAAATAAAACAAAGCGAAAAACTTCCCATCAAATGGTTAAAAGAGGACCAAGAGGTTCTTAAGTAATGCAGGTATGGGTTTAGTCTTCTGCAATTATTAGTTGGGGTATGTTATAACTTTGAGCGTTCAACGGTTGGGCTTGAGTTTTTCCCTGCAATCTAACAAACTGGATAAACTGGTTGATGTCGATTATAATTTTAGTGTATAATGGTTGGCGTGAGGTTATCCCCACAAACTAAAATACTGGATTGAGAAACTGCTATTAAATTGTTATAAAAATGCCTATACGCATGTTTCTGTTGAGGAATGAATTAGAATTTTGGATTTTTTTTTTTTACATGACATTAGATTCTACTATTGTTTATGTTGGGATCATTGATTATTGATATGAATAAACTTGAGGAAATTATGTTGGGTTGTCTTTTTTCAACATTCATGGTTGGGTAGAGACTTATGTGACTATCAACATACACGACAGTGGTATATGCAGTGTTATAGGATATTCGACAAACAGAATTGTGGGGGTATTCAGCGATACAAATTCAGTTATAGCACATAAGACTTTTTTTACGGATAGCTTCGATCCCATGAGAAATATCGGCACTAGTTAAACATTCTAGACAATTGTTGGCCACTTTATTAGTATTTAAATTATTAAAAATATACATTTTTAAGAAAAGATTAAAAATAGCAAATTTTAAAATTTATAATAACAAAAATTGCACGTTTTATGTTCAAATAATAAATTTTTATAATTAAAAATAATTTTTGCATTTTTTTTAAACAATTGTGATAATTTAGATTAGTTTAATATTAAACATTTAATGTTATTAAAATAATAGTTTTATTATTATTAATTTTAAGATTATTATTTTTAATAATTTTTTTGCATTTTTTTATATCAAAGTGAACAATAAGATAATCACCTGAAATTAATGAGACTTAAGTGAATAGTATTATTGTCATTTTAAGACTCACTTTAATTAACCCTCTCCCTAATAATAATTAAAAAAAATTAAAATGAGCATCACATAGTTATTCAAAAAAATATACTAAATTTTTTAATTTTTATAAATAATTGAACTAAAAATACCTTATATCAAGACTATTAAAATATTTTTTCTTTTAAAAAAAATATCAACAAATAATAAATTAATACATAAATATTACAAATATAACCTTAAAAAGAGATTTATTACCCAATAATTAATAAAAATGTATTTCTACTTATCGTTTGATAAAAAAAAAATTATTTAAATAAGTACATTATAAAAGAGAGATAGATTTAAATTTTCTAACCACTTATCCTAATTCAATATTTTTTTTATCTCCCATATTCAGTCCCTAATCTTTGCTTATTTCTTTTACCCACAATTTCTATGAAAAAATTCTCATAGAAGACCTTTATTAAAAGGGAAAACCGAAACAAAGGGCCTGAGAACAGCAAAAAGAGTAGTCATTCTCTTTTTTTCATCCATTTTCCCGAAAATACTGGAGAAAAAAAAAAAAAAAAAGAACTCACCCCAGAATAATAGAAAAATAAATGAAACTCAATTTCTTTTCGGAACTTACTTTCATAAAAACAAACAAAAATACAAATTCTATTGCCTCCAACCTCCCAATCCCAGCCTCTTAGATCTGACTCTTCTTCTTTTGCAATTTTCAATTTTTGTTTTCTACTCGTTCATAAAGAAATTATTTTCTTTCTTTTTCTCAGTACTATTCGATGAAGTAGAATTCTTAATCAAAATTCAAAATTATTATAATTTTTTTTGTTTTGGAGAGCGAATGTTTGTATTCGCGAGATGCAGATTCAGATGGAAAGAGAAGGAAAGCGGAACGAGTTTTGCAATTTTTGGAATGTGAATGGGAGCAATAGTGGGTTTTGTTGCGATTATGATGGGAATTACTCTGATCTAGCTCAGAATAGATCGTTAATGAATGCAATGTCTTCTTCTCCGGCAAATCTGCTTTCGATTTCTTTGATACCTTGTGGTGGTTCTTCTTCGTATTCAACCTCGCGGACGGCCGGTGCTTCCTATATTGAACACCCCGTTTCTAAATTTGATACTCTCGCTGGCGTTGCAATTAAATACGGTGTTGAGGTATGTATTTCCATATTTGTTTTAAATGCTTTTGATTAGGAAGGAAAATGAAATTACTTGTGTTTTCTATTGCTGTTACAAAACATCGATTTAAGAATCATATAGTGCGTGTATCTTCAATGATAAATTACCTGATATAACAATTAGTTTGCAAGAAATTCAATGTGGGTTATACACCTTGTAAGCGAGTTACAATAGTGGATATTGGTTACAGACTCATATAACGGAGTCCATATTGTTACCTGTGAACATCTCAACTTACCCTGTGAAATTTCTTCGTTGTGAGTTTGTCCTATTTTTACAGCAGGATCGACAATTACTTTCTTTTTTGGAAATTTTTAATCAATGCTAGGGGACTAGGGCTGTTATTATAATTGGATTTATACTCTCTCTTTCTATTTCTTTTCCCTTTCTCCTTATAAAATGTCATGACATGAAGCATGTCAAATGTCAATGCCCAAAGCTTTGTACATTGAATGAATGCTTAGTGCGAGGCAGGATGGTAGCATTAATTCTCTGATCTGTATGCTGTCCTTTGGCCTTTCCATGTGTATCTAAGGTTTTAGGTTATAAGTGGTATCCATTCTGTTGTTAATGATGGTAAGGGAGGTTGAAGTAGGTTTTGTGTCATTAGGCTTTGTAATTGAACCCCGTCAATCTTATCTACTGAGAATGTGATTATGAGTAATTTATTTGGAAGCACTAGCTCTTCTTCTGCTTTATAGGAGGCCAACACATTCAAATTTTTAACTGGAATTACATTTTGCTTTCTACCCCATTCTTTAAATTTGTTTTTCACTTTGGTGATGTTGCAGGTTGCTGACATTAAAAAGATGAATGGCCTTGTTACCGATCTTCAAATGTTTGCCCTCAAATCTCTTCATATTCCACTACCTGGGAGGCACCCTCCATCTCCTTCTTTGTCAAGTAATCAGAGTACATCAGGGTAAATTTATTCTTTACTTTGTGTTTGGAGTGAATCATTTTTTTACTCATTGCCTTAAATATGCCTTGTTTTATTGGTAAATGAGGTATCTCATCTGAACTTCCCTTTATGATTTCTTTTGGCAAGTATTAAGCCGACTTCATAATGTATATGCAGTCGAAGTGTATGTATTTAATAGGATGTTAGTAGATTTAACTGGTATAGGTGATAATTGATTAGTTGTGGAGAGTGGAAAAGCCATATTGGTGGCACTAGAGGATGGTTGTTTTGTTGAATTTGTCTGTATTTCTATGATAAATTTGCGTAATATTATGAATCATCTCAATTCTGATGTTTGGGTATATTATTGTTTTCAAGATTGATTTTTGGATTCCACGGGTAGATTTGTTGCTTTTGCAACATCTTATTTCATGATTATTAATGCAACATTGGTAGCACTAAAGAGTGAAGTTAAACTATCAATTTAGTGATTTACACAAAATTGTTATGGAAACAACAGTAGATGTAGCAAATCAATACCCATTTTAGGCTTGATATTGTTTCTCAGAAATACAGTTGAGCAAGTTTGGGTGATCCAATGCCAAAGTGATGTGAACTCCAAATATAAGTAGGTCAAGGTAGCACTACGGAGAGTAGGAAATAGGAGGACCTTTTGATTTTTCTAATTTCTGGGAAGTCATTTTGCTTAATATTCGAAATATTTCTTCCTGTTGGCCTTGAACAACGCAACTTCAGCTGGGAATATTTTACTTCTCTGGAGCATTACCCTTCGTTATTGGCTTATTGCTATACCTGGAGGCATTACTTTAGTTCAATATGTCCTTTCCTATGTTAAGTTACAAGCTGTGAATTTATCACTTCCCTAAACCAATTCTATGTTTTTTACTCTATATCAGTATGCTTGTAATAATATTTTATGTGAATAATAAATTTTTAGATTGAATTAAAGTTTTTTCTATGCTCATCACGTACCTAGTTTAGTACTTAAACGTTATTCTTGAACATCTAGAACAGGCAGAACTTTTCTGAACAGATCCCATCACGTCTCATGCACCACGATATACTGGAATCATTTGGTTCTCTGAAAATTAAGTCCACTAAACGAGATGTCTCACCAGCTATGAGCACTTTACAAGGTTACTACGGGCTCAAACCACCATTAAAACCAAACTGTTTATCAGAAGGTTCTGAGATGACTATCTTTAGAAAACCAGTTCAAGATTATTTTGAAGATGGACCCCTAGGAGCTTCCAACCCACCATTAAGCCGTAATAGAAAATCAAGAAGCATGGTTGGTTTTCTTGATGAGAATAGTGGAAGAGCTCTTGCCATGCCTGTTGCGGAAGCTGAAGGTGACTTTGATAGATGGAGTGAGAAACTCATTAGAAGGCGTCAGAAGTCTGATGCTGATTTTTATGGTACCCCTGAAATGCTACTGGAAGATAATAGCGGGAATGGTGCATTTTCAGGAAGAGCAAAGCACTTAGCCCTTAGATCCAATGCAGCCAGTCGAACAGCTCTAGTAAATGATGTTGAGACAGGCGGATTAAACCCTATCCCCATTGGCCTTGGAGATTCTCTTGTAGCTGCTGGATTCTCTGGAGTAAGAAAGTCTTCAAGTACCCCAAGCTTGCAAGAACAAGACAGTAGTAGTTTTCCATCTATCTGGTCAACATCTATATGGGGCTTGAAACCAGATCTACAAGCTCTTTCAACTGCAGCAATTGCGAAACCTATACTTGAAGGGTTACCAGACCCAATAATGGGTCGGAAAAACAAAACTGCACTTGATTAGTTACTGTCATGAATTTGTTTGCTAAACAGGTTTGATCCATCCATGTTTTGGAAGACATTCCAAAACCGACGAATCAAAGAACAAGAGATACAAGGGATGGGAAAGAATTCAAACACTTGCATTGAGCTAAATCTCTCATAGTAATAACCAAAGCATTACTCACCAAGCCTAGAAGGCAAGGATAAGGAGAGGACAATGGCTGACAGTAATTAGATGTCTGTTAAAATACAGTAGCGGGTGTTCCTCCAGTATATGATACAGAAGATTATATATTTAGCATTTACATGGTGGAAGCGTACAAAATATGATAGGTCTTAGTTTCAAGTAAGATTTGTTTACTATTTGTCTTCTTTTTTCTCCCCATTAATCTGTGAAGGGCAGAAATAGGTGGAGTCCACATTTTTTGTACTACATGAGGTAACATGGTGTAAAGCTTCCCCCCACCCCTTCTCTCGCTCTATTATTCTCCTATAAGATTGATTGTTCTTGTTATGACCAGAATTATATAAAATAAAATAAAAATGCTTTATCGCAAGTTTATGACAAATTTCAACTAGTTGGTGGTGGAATAATTGGATCTACAAAGTAGAATCTGAAACCAGTGGAGACAAGACAATAGATTACGGTATGATTTGTCTCACCTTGAAACAACTGCTTTTTACATAATTTGTTAAGTATAATTCGGTATGGTTTGGTGAGACAAGTTGTTTATAGTAGCCTGGTGCATTTCTATTGGGGTTATTATCATGATCCAACGTATTTATGCCCTCCTTTTTAATTTTATTTATTTTTCAAAGCCTATTAATTGTTCAAATAAACATAATCATTGTAGTTATACTCCAAAAGAGGTGCTATCATTGTTACTATAGAAGACACGACCATTAAACTGAAGCATTATACTCCCACGACAAAACAAATATAAATTAATAAAATTAATTAGAGCATGCTTTTTTTTATTTATAAGAAAAAGGCTCATCTCAGTTTAGAGAGGATAGGGCTATTGTCACACACCGCCACACCACCGAGATTAATCGCCATGGTTGATAACCAATACAGATCGCTGGGCCGCCAGAGGATCCAGAGGGGACTGGAGCCCGACAGACAGAGCGCAAGTCCAAGATACACAGCGAGCAACGTATTTAAGCTCAACTGAACTGCCGTGCATTTAAAATCAGAGCAATGCGTTCCGCGTGCCTCGAACCCACACCTTGCCGTGTGAGGACAGGGACCCTAGATCTTAGCAGCAGTGCCCAAACCACGGGGCTACTCGACGATCTAATTAGAGCATGCTTTAAGAACGAGAAATGTGAACATTTTGCTTTTGCAACAGTAATTCTAATAACACTGTTTTTCCCGACATTTATTACTCGGCGTAATTTTGATTGCTTGATAATTAAGTTTTAATATTTCATTACAAACCGTTTATAAGAGCTAGTGAATTGCCGTTAACAATAATAGTCGGGACAAATAGTTGGAAGCAAATTACCTACACTATTTTTTTTTTATGTGACACTTGGTGATTGTAAAATACATGAACACTAGTCTACATTTTTTTGCCATATGGGCCAACGTGTTCAGATACTTTTGTACATATGCTTATTATATATTGATGGTACAAAACATAGGAAATTGGACTCCTTGATTAATTTAACATAGATAACATGACATTTTAATAATTTTATTTTTATATATTGAGTACATTAATTTCTTTTCTTAAAATTAGTACATTTTAGTCAATTTAAAGTTGTATTTTTTGACACTTAAGTCATTTTGTTGAATTTTTTTGGTAAAAAAAAACTTAAATTTGATCAAATTGAATGTTAGATATTTAAGAGAAAAATGTCTTAAATAATTGTAAAAAAAATGAAAAACAAAGATATTAAAATCATAAATATTGGCCTAATAACTAAAATATCTACATTTGTAACGGTTAAAATAATCTATATACACTAATATAAAAAAATTGACATTCAATCTATAAAAACAAAATAGCCCACCGTACAATTTTTCCCAATTTAACATTAATTTGGATTACTGTCGAGCTTGTAAATTACCTCACCCTGTTACCAACTTTATATCAACAAATTATCATATAATTCTGATAACCAGAGGAAAACAAAATTATAATAAATTGTAAAATACAACTAGCATACAGTTGTTTTATTTTTACTTTTTTAGAAATCCAAGGAAAGAACTTATGCATGACTAACATGACTTTTTTCTTTCTTTCTGAGGGAATACTCGAACCTTAGTCAGTTGACAGCAACTCAAATCGCATGGCGGTGAACTTTATCGGTTAAAAATACTGGAACATGTTTTTTCAATAGCCAAAAGTAGAATAACGATAGAAAAGGATCAAATATCTTTAGGTGAGCGCATATTCCGTTGAAGCTGAATAATATCAAGATTTTTTTTTTTTAAATAACATTATACACATTTACAATTGATGGAATTCAAACAGCAATTGGTAATAAGTACCGAGATTATTCTTCAATATATATATAATTAACGTGATCAATATTTCAACAACTTGTCCTATAAATAAATGCATCAAAATAGTGATGTGGTGTTACACTACTACACAGATATGTAAAAAATTGTGAATACAAACTTAAAAAAGACAGCAAACAATACAAAAGCCTTTATTCGGCTTAGTGTGCATTGTTATTTCAAACAAGCTTTGTTCGGTTATGACAACAAAATCAGTCGTATTCTTATTTTGGAAATTATTAAAATGGTGCAAATACAAGACATCACGCTCAGTTCTTGAGAAAAAATCTTTAAATATGTTATATATTATACATGATCATACAAATTTAAAAAAAAAAATCACCAAAAAATAATTTAAATAACTCTATAGCTAGTGCTGCTACATAAAATTTGTAAAATTCTGAATCTCTCCATCTTTACAGTGAAGAGAGTTTATAGAGATACATAATGTTTCATTGAAGCTAATAATTTACGAAAGGCGTTTACCAGAATTGTTTTGAGCCAGAGAGAACCGACGTAAAATATGTACCTTAATGTTAAGTAGTAATATGTTGTCTGCTAGAAGCCCAATAATCACATTTTGTAACAAAAATTGCTTGGCATTCCAGGTATTACCAATCCTTCTGCTAAAACCTGCAAAAAGAAGCGAGTTTTCAAAGTCATGTCCTGAAATATCTCTAGAAGCAAAGAGGAGAACACGAGGTATCACAGGACCCAACAGCTCAAGAGCTATTAAAAAAAAGCTTGCTCATTTCTATATTAGCTTTCAAGAACAACCATTCTTCTACATCCGTCTTTCAACCCAGTTACTTTGTTCAACTCAAGTTAAATTTCCATCAAATGTTACGGATTTTATTTTTCAAAGTACCCATTTTCTATGACAACAGAATAATACCGGTTGCAACTATTACTTTGAAAAATAAAATGTTACCGATTTTATTTTTCAAAGTACCCATTTTCTTAATTGGAAAGAAATTTTGCCCTTAAGTAACCAACTTGTTTTATACTTTTGAATTCAATACAAGGGAGGCTCAAGTCTCAACTCAATCTACAAGTCCTCAAATAGAGCATGATGGATAGTAAAATTTTCATTTCTAAGACAGATATATTTCATAAGTACATGCTATGTCAAATAATAAGGCTCAGTTCACCCACCATAAACAAATTCATGGCATGGACAATAGAACACAACAATATCTTCACATTAACATGTTACTCAGACAACAGAAATGAAAAAGACATGCATAAAAAAAAAAGTCTGTAGGCTACCAAAACAGAGATGGTAGCCTGATACTTAAAAAAATGCATGGAATTGATTTTCATCCATTTATCAACTAATCAAAAATTTATTAATAAAAATAGGTGCACTAACCATGTCAGAAACATGGGTTACTCTCGGAAACAATTATTCTCAGGAACATTTGTCAGGAAAAATTACAATATACACAATCCTGCCAAGATCCTCCACCAGTTTCCAACTTTGCCTTGAAGTGGTAGTCGCATTTTGTACATAAATCAAACCTTTGCTACATAATGTGACTCTCCAATCTCAGCACTGGAACAACTGCAAACAGAAAGTAGTCTTATATATGAGATTGCATCATATTATGTAATTAGGCCATCTATGATGCATAACACATTGCCGTAATGGGCACCAGAATTTCAGTAATAAGATCAACAGTTTGGTGATAAAATAAAACCAATGTTAGAACTTATCACTAAGTTGAGCTCAGGAAAGAAAAGCCTTAGATGTCATATAAGCTCGAGCAATTATGGCCAGAACTTCCCCATCATAAAGAACAAAGTGTGAAATTTTATTAATCTCTTTTGAAGGAAATTTACTATAGATAATATATATAGGATTTACAGAAAATACTTCTAATTCCATTACTAAGCTGGCCTCCAACAATTATTTGCAAAGATGTCTGGTCTACTAGGCAACATATTGGGAACACCCGCAACTGCAAGAAAAATAGCAATGAGAAAAACCAGACAGAGAGTCATTGAACCATTGCAAAAGGTGTGACCTACTAAAAAGTACAACCACACAAACAAAAGAATTATCAAGGTCCAGATCACCTGATATTGGAGGTCCAGTCGGTACAGTATGAGGTGCAGAGTGCTGAAAACCCATATTATTTGTTGGTGGCCTTTCAAATGGGGGCCGAAAATAACCTGGAAATGGAATAAGGACATCTTTTTAAACTTTCATGGAAACTTACCAAGATTTTTTAATGAATGTCCTACAATATGCTAGAAACTAGAAAGTGATTTCTTTGCAATATATATGACCTAGCAATAGAAAAAAAAAAAAAAAAAACGTTTCCAATCAAACAGAAGAACGAATAAGGATATATCTAATAGAGGTGCAGAAGTACTCTGATTCTGAATGACCACAAGAATAGCAATTCATGGTATTACCCATCTTAAACAGTATCACTTAGGATTTAATGTACTAAAATAGGCATTTTCAAAGGAGATGACCAAAAAATTACACCTTATAGAGACCATAATCAATTTTTGTAAGGTCTAGCAACTTTGACTTTTGTAAAAAAAAAAAAAATCATTTTGCCATCTATATGTGGAAAGCTTAACTTAGAATACAAACATCAAAGATGGCGTTATTCAGTGTCTATTGCAAAAGGTGCATCTTAGCTTGCATACCTTCCTGACAAAAGGGTGTTTGTGACCTGCAGGAGTTCTCCCTTCATTTAGGCAACTAAAAATGCAACATATGATTTCTACTTTTCAACACAGTGCATACCTTCTTGACAAAAGGGAGGACCAGAAGTATTTCTCCCCCCATTTATCCACATGCTCTGTTGATTGTCTGTCTTGAATTCATTAGAAGGTAATCTCCATTGTTCATCAGCAACAAATTGCCTCCGAGCATCAGGAAGGGTTGGCAATGGGTACTGATGCTGGTATGGGTGCTGAGGATGTTGGACTGCAGGCTTTGCATAAGAGAAATGACTGGAAGGATTTTGAGGCAGCACATGATGTAAAGTTCTTTGTACATAAGGAGCATTCCCTTGAGGAAATTGTTGATTTGGTTGAGGAACTTGTTGGTTGAGATATATGTCATTCTGCCCATGCTCCACTTGCCTTGAAGAATTGAAACCAAAAGGCTCTATTGGACCACAGACTCCAGAAGGCATAAAGCAAGGTGGCTGCTGCTGGAACATTTCACCATTCGTGGCTTTCTCCATAGGAGCTTGATGAGGAATGTTTCCAGTCCTCTGGTTACTCTGTATCATCAAAGAAAATGTTATAACAGAACAAAATATACATAAAGGGTTGAGTGGTGGGACAGTCGTACATTTGATGTGGTGCAGAAATCATGAGATACTAGAGTTTGATATACAATCTGAGGTGAAGACTGTACTGACGATTGAGATGGCAACACCTGTGAAGGTAGCAATGGAGTGTGACTTGGTATGGATGACTGAGAAACCAAAAATGGAGAACAAGTAGGTGGTAGAGGAGGAGGTAGCTCTAAGGGGGCAGGAGGTGGCAGTGGTGGTAGTGGTGATAAAGCTGGTGCTGGTGCTGGTGATGATGGCAAAGGTGGAGGTGAAGGAGGAGACTCAGGAGGTAATGGTGGCGAACCCTCTGGAAGAGGAGGCAAGTCTTCAGAAATGTTCGTAGTTTGTTCCATGATCCCAACCAGTACCTGCTGATGTAAGTTCATCTCATACGAACCACTAACTAACAAGGATCTTTCATCCTTTAGGTGTCCGGAAACGTCTTCCATTTCCAATTCCCCATCAACATCCTCCAAGATGCAATGACGTCTATCATTTGGAGTCTCTTCACGTAGTTCTAAATCTTCAAAAGAACATTTAGGTTCAAATTGTGATAAATGACCATTTTCCTTGCCCGAATTGCTTTGAAAAGCCTCATCTTCTTCTTCCTCGTCCTCAAATACATTAGAAGACAAAAACCCAGGAAGCTGAAAGGTAGCATTACTGATACAAAACCATATGAAAATAAATAAAAAAATAAAAAATCGAACTCGATTGTGAAATAAGAGGTGCAGCACTAAATTTTCAATAAACTTTTTCATGCAAAGTGAAAAGAATAGGGGTTTTATTAGTTTCTATTAACACCATTGGAGTCAAGATTTCTACGGTGTAACTGTAATCTACAAAGCCTTGAAATAACCACATAAAAAGGTGACCAATTTCTGTACAAAATCTCCATTGATAGTTCCCTGCCTTACAAGAGAATACCTCTGTATCGCTCTATATAATATTTGGCTTTGAACAACCTGTTTATGACTTCCGTGACTCCTAATCAAGTACCATGATAAATGCTAATTATAAGGAGCTTCCTTTAGAAACTAAAAGACTCGTGGAATACTCTAAGAAATACATAGAATACTTTAAACTGAAATTGACTTTCAATATTACAATAATTATTGTCCTGAATTTTCTGCATTGACTTTCAATGATTTAATGAAATAATAATAATCGCAAGGACCATGTTCTATGCCAATCCCACCATACAAACAGCACAAAGAAGACAATGATTCTTTGACAGTGAACCCAATTATTCCGCACAACCTTTTAGAGCCCGTGCTTCTACCTGCCCCCAGTATTTTTCATTCTCTTACACTATTTGTTTTTAGTTTTAACCTTAAAAACAAAATCATATTAATACAGGTTGATTAAAATTGTTTACGAGAATAATTGTAAACCTCACAGTTTCAAATTGACATTTCAAGGCTCGCCTAAGTAAGCCTCATCTCTCCCACAAGTAAAGGCTTAGCATCGGATGGTTTTTTTAGGCTTGTACCTTTATCAATTGAGTCTTGTGCAATTAGGTGGTGAGCAAAAAGGCTCTTGAGGCTATACACCTCAAAATTTCTGTTTTTTAGGAATTTTTATTCCCTCATGGGTGAGTTGAAAATTCATGATTACCCAATATCTGAACCCACATTAGATTAGAAACAAGTTTTCAGACAGGCAAATAAGTAACTTGAAATTACATGTTTTGCCTCAAGCATCCCAACTCTATCTGTCATATGTTTCTATAATATTATTTCATAGCTCTGAGTCTATGGTAAGACCTTATTCATATTTCATGAGTGAAAAAAGGGAAGTGGAAGTACTTCTGTTACTGATGACATTTTCTAAAATTGCATTTTGACTTGCGTCAATGAATATGTTATGATAATTCTATTTTTTTTAAAACATTATTTTATTAGTGTTCTCTTATTCATTCGAGGCAAAATTAAGTTAGGCTTAAGACTTGCATCCTGTGAGATAATTGTTTCAACTCTTCAAAATGAGGCTTATGCCCATACAGCCTTGAGGCTTGTACCTCACCTCATCCAAGAAAAATGTCTCAAGGCATAAAACTGGCTTGTAAAACCTTTTAAATTTAATGAGTCAGTAATCAATATCTCACGTTCATACAATTATAAAACCAATGTTGAACTAGAACACATTGAGTGACAGCCTAAAGCAATTAATTTTTGTTTGTTGTTGGCATGCATGCGCAAAAAGATAAAACAATGCCACATTTAGCCTAGTGGTAGTGTCCAGATTTAAGATGAAATGAATTGTGAAAGAGAAAGGCCATATTGTATACCTGCCATACTCATCAACTAGCATGCCCTCCATTTCTCTGATTGGATCATCAAAAGCACGTTCAGCCCGGGATGGACGCCTAAGACAGAATCCAGCAGTTGTATCTTCATTTGGTACTCCAATGTCATCCATGTATCGACGAAGAAGTGATTCAGGTAAAATTTTCCTCTCAAGCCACAGCCGCAAAACCTGCTTGGCATTCATTAAAATAACCTCTAAACAAAATGGATCTTTTTTTAATGTAGCAACAGATAATATAGTCTTTTGTTATTTGTTATTATTTCAATTTATGTAAGGCCCAATAATTTATAGCCCATTAGTTTACTGTAAGTACTCTTAGCTTTTGTATTAATGGTAATTTTTTTATGGATATTTTGACATGAAATGTTAAGATATGAGAGCTTTGGTTCTCTCTTTGATCCTCTCAAATCCCTAAATTCATCTTCTTTCTCTCTTCTCAAATTGTATACTTATATTTCTAAATCTCCTTACATCAAATTGGTATCAGAGCATAGTAATAACTTTCTTTCCTAAGAAAACAAGTTCTCTTCTTGCTTCATCTCTCTTCTAATTTCTATCCTAACTCAATTTGTAACCTATCTTTCTACCTAATTTCTTCATTATCTCCTTGTTTCTGATTCCAAAAAAAAAAAATCAAAAACCCACACAGAATCCAACCATCGAACCCCCAAATCGACCATCACCACCCTCACAAGTCCATCCATTACCATCGTCAGCCTCACGACCAGCCACCGAGCGTCCATCGTCCTTACCTCAGTCATCGCACCCCACCAGTTCAGCTCCTAAGCTTGCAACACCCAAACCCACTTTCCACCTTTTACTCACCCATTTGGCAGCCTCACCACCATCGCAACTTTTGCCCAGCCTCCTTCCGCCAATTCATTACCCCACCAAATGCTCGCCACCCTTGTGACTGTCACAGAACAATTGCGCAAACATCCACCAGCTCACCCACATGAAAATACCTGACAACACCATCATTCACCCATAACCCTTCGCGACCCCGACAATCAACCCACCAGCGAACTTCCCAGTTCCTACTTCATTCCTAATTTCACCCTACACCTCTATGCTGTTAGCCAAATACCCAGCCCACATAATCAACCCACAGTTTCTAAACGGCCCATTTTAACTCATTTTCTAAAATTCAACATATTGGGCAATTCTTGGGAAATATTTTTTTGGGTTTATACATACTGGGTATTTGTATTGTTGAGTATACAACAAAGTCAACTTGAGACTATATGCAATTCTTGGTGTTGTGGAATTAGATAACCTACTCGGCATATCACTCTTCTCAAATTGTGGAGCTAATTTGGGAGGATTAATTCGTTTCAACTTGGCTTGGTATATCTCTAATCATGTTCACTTTATTTGTATTTGCATTATTATATTTTGTTAATCATTTTAGTAAAATTGCATTAAAATAAAACTCATTTCAAAATGTCATATATTGATTATTATTCCTTACCTAGAAAACTCTATGTCCCTAAATTTGATAGAAGTGAAGGCACTAATGCTTTTTTTACATTGGCTGGAATATGTTGAAAATTACTTTGATTACTATTATGATTTTGATGATGTTGAAAATTACTTTGATTATTTATGATACCTCTAAATTAGAAGAATAATTAAGGATTTTTGGTATGACAATGAGTATCATAGAGTGAACTTGAGTTATCAACCAGTGAGATATTGGACTGAAGTGAAATCAATATTATTGCAAAAATATGGTCCTTCCTATGACCCTATGCCCAATATGGGAAGACAGAAACAGTTAGCCAAATTACTCATACACATCAACTTAAGGTTCAAACTCTTCCAAACTTATTTCCCAAAGTATGCCAAAGTGTTGTCCTATGTCTAATAAAAAAAGAGAATCAATATCCAAGTGTTGGATGAGTTCCAACCAACACCTATTCATACTTCTATCCCAAAATCCCAAACAACCACAAAATTATTAACGAAACCACGCACACACTACTTCAATGACTACATTCACCATCAAATAAAAGGTGTGTGATGTGATAATTGATTTCACTTCCAATGTCAATACATTTCTTTTCATATTGTGAAAGCTTTGAGCCTAAAAATCGAAAAACATCCCAGCATTGCTAAATGGATTAAGGAATCGACATCAAGGTTAGTGAAATGTGTAAAGTTTCGTTATTTATTGGGAAGCATTGCAAATATGAAGTGTTGTGTGATGTTGTTGATGTGAATGCTTGTGATGTCCTTCTTGAAAAATCTTAACAATATCAAGTTAAAGTAATTCATTGAGAAGAGCAAAAATAGCTACTTATTCCCTTGGAATGGTAAACCTATACTATTGATTCCTTCTAAGAAAAAAAATCAAATTTATTAACTTCTCCATCAAGAAAGAATTGTTAATCATGCCTTGTCCACCTTAATTGTCCAAAATCACCCAAACTCTTTCACCTTTAGAGGATATTCTAGGTCCTCCACCAACACCAAAAGCAAAAATCATTGTGAAAAAATATATATTTGGTTCACCTCCAAAACCAGTTCTCCTACTATACTAAGTCCAAGTATATTTGTTCATCTTCCAAAGAAGAAAATCTTTAAAAATGTCTTTTCTCTACCCATTCCACCTAAATCAACACCTAATCAACACCTTGTGCTCCCTTAGAACCAAAACCATTAATCATGAAAATCTTGCAAAGGAACCAAAACCATTAATCATGAAAATCTTGCAAAGGAACCAACACATATTAAGGTATGTACTTTGATTAATGTAAGCTTGATTTTTCTAATCATCTTTGTCCTTCATTTTCAAAATCTAATGCTTGCAATGTTCAAACCTTTGTTGCCTCAATTGATTGTTCTAATGCATGCTTATTAGAATGTTCTACTCATAATTATGCATTTACATTTCAAACAGGATGAATCATTACCTAACTAAGGTTCAAAGCCTTGTTTAGTCTCTTTTATTCTGCCGCATGTTTGGGATCTTTATGCGTTCCCATGTTACTCCTAATGCACATTCCAAGAAGATTGAAGATATTTATCTTATATCGGTTGTTACTTTATGGTTCTACAAACTCGTCGAAGTCGAATTCTTTTGAAATGGGGGAAAATAATGTAAAAAATGATAATATAGTCTTTTGTTATATATTGTTATTTCAATTTATATAAAGCCCAATAATTTATGGCCCATTATTTTACTATAAGTACTCTTAGTTTTGTATTGTTGATAATTTTTTATGGATACTTTGATATGAAATGTTATGATATAAGAACTTTGGTTCTCTCTTTTATCCTCCCAAACTCCTAAATTTATCTTCTTCCTCTATTCTCAAATTCTATGTTTCTAAATCTCTTGGCATCAATTTTTTACTCAAAAACTAAAAAAGGGTCACCGAATAGCTATAGAATGTATTACCTTAAGGCATTGACGGCGGTTTTCACGGGCACCAAAACCCGCTGGTGCAGCAGCACCTAGAAGTCTTGCCAATGCTGCTTGAACTGTGGGAACATAAGATGCTCCAGCAATACCTGTATATAGTCTATTAGTAAATAAAAGAATCGCGTACCAAAAGCAGATTTTTTTCAGGTGCATGAAACCTAAAGACAGACACAAACAAGCATTCATGTAAAGACAAAGAACCATTAAAGTTTAACATTGTAAATGATTACTACACTTGAACATATACCTTTTTGATTATGTGAACATTGGGTGATGGAATCCACAAGAAAAAACAAGTCCACTTTACGATGATAGCTAGGTTCAGTTTCCAACTTCCGGATCAGTAGTTCCACAACCTGCACAAAATCAGGCAGTAACATATCAAACCCATACAAACAGTACTATTCCTACAAATCAAAATTGAAAGACACAGATCTTGCACAAACATGCTTCACATTACTTTTCATAAATACAAAAAATAATATAATAATTCAAAATGCAAAAAACTCCAAGTCATAATTAATCGCTTCACACATGTCTACAAATAAGTAACCAACCAAAATTTGGAGAATGGCTGATTTTGTCCCAGCAAAAATTGTTACCCAGAATGAAATAAAAAGAGCAAAACATAATGTATATACTCATCAAACAAACAAAACCATTGATTATTTGCAATCCTCCCATTGCTAAAGTTCTACAAAAAAAAAAAAAAAAAGATGCATTAGTAGACCACCCTTTTACTGCAATCCATAATAGCTTAGAATATAATAGCAACTAGACAGTTGACAGTACAATTAGCAGATTCTCAATGGTCTTGATACGACCTAAAATATTAAGACACTAAAAAACTAAGCATTACAACACTAGTATTTTCCATTTCTTAGTAGATGTAGGCAGCAAACAGCTAGATAGATTCCATGATAAAGGACCTGAAAAATAATCTACTTTGGATTGATCTCATCTGACAGTAAAGTCCCTCAATTTTATATATTACAAGAAACAATCTAGAGGCATGTGATTGTGTAAACCATACAAATCTAAATAAATCATTTAATTCTTATAAGCCAATTCAAATAACACCAAATCATTTTAAAGGAAAAATAAAAAGCAAGATCTACCTCATTAGCAATACCGTATTTGGCGCAGTCAATGGCAAGACGAGTTGCACGCCCAATACTTTCTTTAGTCCTAGACAAAGTCTCTATCATTCCTTCAAAAGCATCACGAGCAACAGCTGCCTCAGTGCCACCACTTAAAGAGCCTCCAGCTGTCCTACATCCAGAACTAAATCGTTGCTCTTCAACTTCTTCATTATCAAGCTGATTCTGTGCAGCAGACTGTGGAACAAGAGTTGATGGGGAACCTAAAGTCATGCCACTGTAGGATCCCCGAATATCAGCCAGCACTGGATTGCTACCTCCGGATGAGAAGCCTTGAACTGCAGCTGGACTAGAACTTGTCCCCTGAAAATCAGTGCTGGGTGCAAAAGAAGAATTAGAAATTCCAAATGGTAAGTTGTGTGACTGAGCTTGTCTCCGTTTTGCTTGTGCAGCTGCAATAAGATGCTTTATAGAAACAGCAGACTCTGGGCTCCTAGAACCAGTCAATAAACCAGCTTTGTCTTCCTTGCAAGATTCTACCCTGTTATTGAGCAATCAAAAGGATGAGAAAAGATAAAAAGCAAAAATAAAAACAAGTATATGTACAGTTAAAAGAGGAATACCTTTCACTAGATTCTATTGATCTCTCTCCCAAGACAGCAACTTCATTGGTCCGAGATACTGTTTTTGGAGTAGCTTTAGATTTTTCTCCAGCAAAAGCCATCCTATTTTTTTGAAATGTCAATTGATTTTGAGAACTAGAAACTGAACATGGAGCCTTGCCAAGCACAGCCTGAGCCTTCTTCTGACTATCAACAGGAGACATTTTAACTGAAGATTTGAGAGCTTTATGCTGTTCAACAACCAGTTTAGAGGCACATAACAATTTTGGAGACTTTTTAGGAGACACCAAGACTGATTTTGCCTCCATGAACAGCTCAACTTCCGATTTTCCAGGACTATCATTGATTTTCACCATGTTTTCAGTCTTCTTATCAGTGTGTGGTTGGATCTCATTCCTGCTTTCATCGGTTTGGGAAGGTATTTCAGGCATCTTTCCATTAGAATGATGTGGACTCTTAGGCCTATTATTATAATTATGAGGGTACCCATTTGGTAATTGCAAAGATGCCTTAATTTCATAATCCAAAATTTCAGTCATACCTTTCATATTTTGTTGAGCATTTGCACCACTCTCATCATCCACAACATATTGTATATTATCATCAGAAACTTGAGCCTGTACTTTAAGATTTGTGGCTAATCCTCCATGAATAGGTGTTTTTGGTGCGTCGTCATCTTCATCATCATCATAAAGGCAAACAGCCCTCCGTTTTTTATGCAACTGAGTAGACACAACTCTACCACTACTAGAAGCAGCTATCACTTTTTTAATTGTAAGAGAATCATTTTCCACTTTAATGCTGGAAACTGTAGTAGTTGTATCAGACAGTGCCGGCAGTGCTTGGCAGTGACGCTTTGTCAGGGGTAGCACAGCCTCATCGCCTGAAACATGTATTGATCCTCTGGAAACATTTTTCGGGGATTTCTTGTCAACAGAAATAGAAGAAGCACCTTTCATGCTCCTTGGGGGTGGCTCCCTAGGGCCATCTCCAAGTTTTGACTTATTTGCAGGATGCAAAGCTTCACTCTTTCCCACATTAGGCCCTGCAACTCCAACTTGAGCCTTTTTTGACCTGCCAGAAAGTTTGCTTTCAGTTGGCTCCTTAGGATGTACCACAGAGTTAGGTGCATTATGCAAAACTTTTGGTTGCTTTTTCGCTTTAATCACAACTTTTCCCTTTTTTCCTCCACTATATTCAAAATCCAAATTAGCACCATCTGAAAGAGAGACACCTTTGCCTTTTGATCCCTCTTTTAATTGCTCACCAGATTCCGGTGTACCAACACAACCAGTGTCATTCTTCAATGATGTTAAAACCGAGCTACTTCTTTTTCCTTCAACTGTAGCCTCAGTCTTCCTCCTAGATACAGTAACCATCTTTGACATGTGACCATTTGATGATGCTCTATTATTATAACCAGAACAATCTTCGTGTAGATGTGAAAAATCATCCGGAGCAGATTTCGGCAAGACCTCTTTATTTTGCAGGGTATCATCTAATATTTTACCTTTTCTATCAGAAGACAATTTATCACCTGTTGAATGAGCAATGGAACTCTTCACATCTTGAATCTGACTGTCGCCAAGCCTGTGTGAGCAACGCTCTAATTTAGAGCCAGAATCAACAACTTCCTCATTCATTGCTTCTCCACCGGAAGTTATCTCATTCTTTAAGTCAACTTGTGCCTCATTATTGTCTATTCCTTCAGCAGAGGGAGCTTCGCATCCAACACCAGACCTATCAATTTCATCCCTCGGCTCACCTGCTTTCTTTTTCTGCAATTCATCAAAAGCCTCACAAATGTCCTTTACTGCTTGGGCAAAATAATTTGTTTTACCTTGAGACTTAGCAGATAATTTATTCTTTGCCTCAACAGTAAATGCCTGAATATCCGCAGGGGCAACAAAGGCTCTGAAAGGAAAACGTACGACAATAGAGCAAAGTGAGACACCAGTAGCACTCCACTTAACCAACAAAAGAATAAATAGAATGTAGATAAAAGCATATGAGCCAGTAGAAAAAATAACAGGTTACAAAAGTAATGAATGATTCATATATAGATCATTAACCACCTAGAATTATATTTGTATGGCAAGTATTGACTTCACTAAAAATATGTGTACAAAATAGATAAGCAAACCAAGACCTGACTACCGAACATTCTATTGTTATGAGAAGTATGTACACATCATTTAGGTGAACAACGTCAAGATGTTTCTTACATGAGTCAGGCCATAGCCATACTATCAATCAAACCAGTGTTACAGGAGTTAAAAGACGCATGCAACAAATGAAACGTCTCCATCATATACCAAAATCGAACTATCAAAGTAACATAAAATGATAAGTATAATATAATAATATAAAAGACTTACATTTCTTCTGTTCCAAAAAATTGAACGAAGAATTTCTTCGGGTCAGTAGGTTTTTTCCAGTCTTCAGGCCTGCTAATCTGAAATCCAGAACGAACAATCCACCTTTGAACTCAACAAGTTAAACAATAATCTGATCTGAGTAGAATCGTTAAAAATGAGAACACAAATAGATTAACTAAAATGTGGAGACACTTAGATGTACACGAACTTGTTTGGAAACACAAATCCAAAATAATCAAAATCTAAATGAATTTCTGTTATTTCCCAAGACATCTCAATTTAAAGTGAATGATGTCAAGGAAAAAAATCATAGGAATAACGAAAACAACAGAAAAACAACTACCAAGCACAGGGAATAAACAGGATGAAAACAAAAGTACTATACAGAAGGTCATAATTACTAAAACCCTACTCTGTTCCACAACCAAGGCTAATGAAAGCTAAGTGCGCAAATTCTCAATAAGAGGACATGAGAAAGCTAATCTTGAAACAAAAGTAACAGAAAAATACCATGCCTACGGTAACATGCAATAACATGCCTACGGTGAATCAACACAATAACAATAATATAGCCAATGCACGCAATCATAGAATAATACCAAAACATGAAAAGTAAAAAACGGAAGCGAGAGAATCAAAGCACACCTTGGCCGGCCAAAAAGGAAACCCCTTGACCTTGGCGAGGACAAGATCGCCCAGACCCAACTGGCTCTTAGCTTTGTATTTGTTTGCTCCGCGTCTACGCGACGGAGCCATAGAGCGTACGCCACAAAGCGTAAAAGACACACACGAAACTCCAACAACGTCAGTTGAATTAATCAAATCCAAAAACCCTAGAAAAATCCCTGGACCCCAGAGACTTAAACACTCTGTCCGGCGTTCAGCCGCCGTTAAAGTCCTTTCGCCAATATGATAGTTAGGTACTTAGGTCATAAAGATACGGAGAAAGAAACCGTACGACATACATAATTGAAGAGTGTGTGCATCAGAGAATGTTGAGAGAGGAATTGAGGCGGTCTAAGATACACAAGGAAGAGAGTATATTTTGGGAAAGATTTGAGAGAGAGAGCAGGGGGCTTTTGGGGTTCGTTTGGGCAAAAGAGAGTATGGCAAATGGCAATCACTATAATTTTTGTGATTGCTTATTTCCCCTTCCAAATCATAACGATAAAAGAAATATAGAGGAATTGAAACTTCATCATTTTATAGTAGAGTCTAGAGTCGATCGGTCGGGTAATTGAGTTCAATGTGTTTTAGATTCAAGAATACTATTCGTATTAATATCAATTTTCATTTTTCAATCCACATTACCATAAGATACTTCAAAATAATGACGTAAATTATTTTACTTAATTTTTTTTTTAAGTTATTCTATCAATATATTTAAAATAAATATAATATTAATATTTTAAACTTTTAAATTAATTATAAAAAACCATTTAAAATCATTGTTAAATATAATAATAATTATACTCAGAATTTTTATTAAATATAATTTTTATTTAATTATTATATTTTAAATCCTTATTTAATACAATAATAAATGATAATTTATGTTAATAGCTTAAAATTTATAAGTAATTTTATTTAAAATAATATTAATCGTGATTTAATTTTTTTTATATATAATATAGATATAAATGAATCAAATTTGGTCATATTTTATCTCGTGTTTCATCTCTAATTAACTCATAAATTAAATATCCTTAATTAGATCACGATTAAAATTGTAATATTTTATTTAAATTTTATTTCATTCCATTTAATGTTGTTTATAAAAAAGTTTTGTTTATTATAAATAATCATATATATATATATATATATATATTATAATTTTACTTATTTTTAATTTAAATTTAGTTTAGTTAAATATCTTATAAGTCTTATACCATTTTATTAAAAAAAATAATAATAATAATTGTCTTCATCACAGATTTTACCATGAACTAATAAAACATTTATTTGATTTGACATCTTCACATTCATTTAACTCTCTTTTCACAAAGTATGTAAAATTTTCAAATATCTAACTTTATAATAAAAATTTTGTTTAACTAGTTATTTTTTTAAAATTAATTTTTTTTAGATTCCAGTAAAAAAGATTAACAAGTTATATTTGCCATTCGGGAAAAGAAAAAAAAAAAGGGGGCTATTTGCTTTTCTTTTCTACTTACGAAATATATTTAATTGAGATTTTTAAAAACTTTAATAGATTTTAAAAATAATCGTTTACCTGTATTTAATTATAACCTCTTCATATTTTTTAAAATTTGTAAAAGTCTATATAATTTTAAGTATACTTAATTACTACTTTTTAAAAATTTATAAAAATATTATAGTATTCAAAATGTCAATAATTTTTAAAAAAATTTACTTCATTAGAGTTTTTTTTTTAAGGACTTTAAATATTTTTTTATGTATAAATAAAATATACCGTAAGTAATATCTTTCAGTAGGCTTTTGGAATTTATTTTAACTATCTTCTGTAATCTCGTCCTCTTTTTTAGCCTGCATTAGAACATTGCCATTTTCATCAGCAGTTGCGCCGGTGATGGCAGAGAGAGAATTATTGACTAGTGGCGATATGAATTTGAAAAAATTAGGTAATAAAAATGAAGGTGGACAGTTGTTGGGGGTATGATGGAACAAAAAGTAGATTTGAAGGAGGTAATTTAAGTCAATGAAGCTCTAGTAATGGTGATAATGGCAGTGGTGTATCTTCCATGAAATCTCAAAACTTTGTTTCTTCTGATAAACAAGAAGGAAATGTGATAGTAATATATTCTATAAAAGTCTATAAAAACATTGGTATTTAAAAACATGAAGTCTTTAAAAACATTGATATTTGCAAAAACAAAAACAAAAAATTGGACTCAATTTGAGGATTGAGTTCTCAAAATTTAAAAAAGATGATTTAAAGAATCGCAAGATATTGGTATTTTCTATTTAGTTTCAAAAGACTATTCACAAAATTGAAGTCACTAATTTATTGGTCAGATAATTCATAGTAAGGAGGGACCGAGTTGAGGTTCAAAATGCTTCAGAAAAATAAATTTAGATGACACATAATTTGGTTTCTTTCAACATGGTCCTTCAAAGGGGAAAACCAGTCTTAGATCAAATCTAGTTACACTTGTTAGTAACTCAATGGAAACAAGTTATTAAATTGTAAAATTCAATTTTACCAAACTACATAGTCAATTCGATGCAGCTTCATGTATATCCTAATTAATTTATGAAAAAAAAAAAAAAAAACGTAGTCACATATAAGAGAAGCAGGAAAGTTGTGGCAATTTTTTTTTCTTTTTACCAAATTCGGCACATGTCAATTTGAGAAATAATAAAATTCGTGAATACAACATCTGTAAGTTGTGTTCAAACTTCAAACATTAATTGCCACATTGTATTCATAGAAAGTTAAAAAGGATGTGTCTGAAACATAAAAATGAAATTTTAGAAGAAATGACAAGATATCGAAGGGGAGGATGAAGTTTAACTTACAACTAAGCTAACAAAGTTAGGATCTTGAGAACAGCCATGACTTCACCCTGAAAGCTTTACCCTTTTTAGTTCGTACTAGGGCTTTTTTTCTTTATCTTTGCCTTCATTTCCAACAGCATCAGTAACTAGAGACATTGGTCTTTCATCAATAACCTCATCAATTATCCCAAACTCTTTTGCCTCTTCTGGTGTCATAAAATAATCTCTATCCATATTTTTTTGGATTATATCCACAGGCTGCCCTGTGTGCTTTGAATACAAAGCATTCAACGAATCCCAAATCCGAACTATCTGCTTAGTGTGAATTGTCATATCTTTTGCCTGCCCACTGTACCCACCAGAAGGCTGGTGTATCATGACCGTTGCATTTGGGAGTGACCGCCTCTCACCCTTGGCACCAGCAGCTAAAAGAAGAGAAGCCATTGATGCAGCTTGGCCTAAACAAATAGTGTTGATTGGTGATCTTATGTACTGCATAGTATCGTAGATTGCAAGGCCTGTTAGAAAGAAATGTAATCAATGGAAACACAATAAAGGCTGTAATAGTTAACCAATATAAACTCAGAATGAAGCATATGGTTTAGAATAGAACATTTGAGAATTTAAGGTATGAAAATACACATTTGAAGACGTCAGAAATTATATTGCAATTTCGTAAGTAGATGGAACAAAGTAAGTTCCACTGTAGTTAGTTCGATTGTTTATGCATATTAAAAGTATATTGTGTGGTGCAATTCAAGTTCAATCAGCCAAGAAAATAAGCTTAAGAAAGGTATCAGGAGCCCTATTTAGACCTCGAATGAATTGTAGCTCTTATTTACCTTTGATTTATGAAGTTAGAAGCCTTTGTTTTCAGGCTATAGAGGCAAGTATCATTTTTCATATTTATTCCTAGAAGTGGTGATACTAAGAGCTAACTGTTATATTTCCAGTCGATTTGTGTTTTTGGACTTCAATATGATCATTGATAGTTCTAAACCTTGAAGTAGACGTAGTACCAATGTATAAAGATTAAAGAGTTTATATTTGGTTACATAGGACAACTTAGGTGGCTCCACATTGCATTTTTACCACCAACTTTGGAGGCAAACCCAGGCGCATCTAGGAAGGAAGGAAGGAAGGAAAAGATGATTGATACACGATGATTTCATACATCAGATAACAGTTCTCCAACTTGAGTTAAATGACGGAGGAAAATTAGATGCTTTCAAGAAAAGAAAAGAAAACTCCATGGGTCCCTTTCTTTTATTGAAAGCAAACAAGAAACGAACTTCCTTCTAAGTTTTCGTATTTTATGCTTCTGTACAATGGTATACAATCCTCTATGGGAAAAACATTCAACGGGTCCCTTTCTTTTATTTAAAGGGACATCCTAAAGTTTTGAACGGTATACCTTATTACCTAGTTGTGCATTTTGATACACTTTACTCCTTATTTGGGAACTAAAAATGCTAAAGCAAAAGAACTAGTATTGTACCAAAATGCATAAGTAGAGGGAACTAATTTTAGCACTGGATAAGTACAGGACCAACGTATGCCAAGTTCTCAACAACAACAAAAAAGGACCAGTTATCTAATGATAATTTTATCCCACTGGTACAAGTCTTTGCAAACTATGCAGACTACACTAGAACCATAAATATCTGGGGCTTTACGAATCAGCAAGATTTTTCTCAAATTTCAATTTACTTTTCAACCATCTCAACAGAAGCTAACTAGATGGAAACTAAAGTAGAAAAATTCATAAAGAGTCAAACAGATTTTTAACTTAAAATGTTTGACATTAAGAACAAATTATTTGCTCATGCAAAAGATACAAAGGTTCTGCATTGTTTAGAAAAGAAAGCTCATCGACACAACCAGTTCCATACTTGATATGCACTTGACACTATGTCTTCGTTAGTATGCTAGAGTTTTGAGAACTGATTTTGGATTTTAAAAGGACAGAAAATATATATATATATATCTTTGGCTATAACATCAAGTCCGGATCCTAAATAATATATACATAATCAAATTGATCCCATAATAACATATCACTTGCACATAGCTATATGTACTCGTTGTACATGAGTATACATAAACTAAATATGTACACTGTACAAACTAATATGCTATTTTGGACAAATTCAATTATGTACAAACTAACATTCTATTTTAGAGCTTCAAATCATAAGGATGTGTACAGTTGTCATTTATGATCCCAGAAACAGGTTTCAAAAGCACTAGAATACTAATTTAAACATGCTATTAAGTTCTCCAACTAAATTTGCAGACAATTTAGTACTAAACCTCATTCCATTTTATGGAAGTCCAAATTTGCAGTACAAACAATAACACAAGCAATTATTTTTTAATGTGTAGATCCTACTGACTGCTCTGAGCCCACGTTTTAAATTGTCTGATGTTTAGGTTGGGACATGGGAATTTTAAGTGTGTCAAGAAGTAATGCGTAACTAAGTCAAAGGGCAAAAAACCAGTCGGAGCATAGAAAATAAGTTGTTGTTGATATCTCAATATCACAATAACTGCATCGCAAATTCCAAAAATTAAGCTACTGAAACATGACATATCATCATTAATTTTGAAATCATCCTAATTAGATAAACAAAATCCATACTTAGGTCGGATATGTTCATCCGATTAACTAAAATTACAATCATAAGACTAAACAATTCAGGCAATTGAATGAGAACCCAGCATTATTGACGCCTGAGTTCATAAAGCCTAATAAATCACAAATCAGGCAATTGAAATTCAAGTCATCTAAAAAGGGGAAAAAGAATAGACCTGCAGTAACATGACCACCAGGAGAGTTGAGATACATATGAATAGGCTTAGAGGGGTTCTCAGACTCGAGGAAGAGAAGCTGGGCAACTACTACATGGGAAATGTCGTCGTTGATGGGTCCATTAATGCAGACAATGCGTTCCTTGAGAAGACGAGAGAAGATGTCGTAGGCTCGCTCCCCTCGAGAAGAGTGCTCTATAACCATAGGAATCAAGCCATAGTTGCGACACCCTATAGGCCGAACACATGCGTTAGATCTGCAATTTGTCAAGTGCTTGACGCTTGAAATTAAGCTCCTCATCGTCGTCGGGGACTCGGGTAGAAAAAAGAGAATCAACGAAGTGTGAGGGATACAGTCTAACTCGGGGGCCCCGACCAAATAGTACTATAGGAAGGAGAAATGCCAAACCAAACAAAGGGCTTTATGTATATTTATTTGTAGTGCTGGTGCTGTATGTATGCGACGTATCACTTCTAAATTGTATGCAAAATTGTGGAGGTAGGGTAATAAAATAATAATAAAAATATTTATTACATATATATTACATGATAAAAATCTTTTTTACATTAATAATAAAAAATATATTAAGGTGCTTGAGCTGTATTTCTCATCAATGATGTTTTTGTTGTTCTTTTCATAACTCTAGAACATTCTTGTGTTTTTTTTTTTTTTTTAGCTCTTCGTAAATGATAATTAGTTTAACTTAATTATTCTTCAAAGCTTTTGTGATTGAGCTACAGTATCTTTATGTCATGGAATTGAATAATCTTTTTGAGAAGGATAAAATATATAATTCCATTATACAAAGACATCATAGCTCAATCACACACACATTTATATTTTATCTTTCTGAAATATACTATTCAATTCCATGATATAAAGACATTGTAGCTCAATCACACACATATATATACTAACATTGAGCACGTGCATTGTACATATATAATTGCGCATAAAATACAATATTTTTTATATTTTGATTAATATTACAACTATAATAAATTTTAGACTATTCTAGTAAATTAAAAAAAAAAAAAAAAAAGAAGCAGCATCATCTAGGTTATCCGTCTTTGTTAAATTAAAAAAAAAAAAAATCAATTATATATAACTTAAATATCTTGGAAGCTATAATTTTTTTAATTCAATTAAAATCTTTTTTTACATTAAAAAATACTAAAAAAGTCTATAAAGTATTTAATGATTATTAATTAAAAATATGTGAATTATTTTACTTATTAAATTTTTTTTTATTGCTTTTTATACCATATTTGAAATAAAATACAAAATTAATTGTATCATATTTTTAATTTATTTGTGAAAATAAAATAATATTTAGAGTTCTTATTAGATGTGATAATCATTGTTTCATTAGAGTTCTTATTAAATATGATCTTTATTCCATTATCATATTTAAATTCATTATTAAAATAATACTTAGAGTTCTTGTTGGATGTGATAATTATTATATAATTAGAGTTTTTATTAAATGTGATTGTTATTAGATAATGTTTACGGTCATTATTTAAATGTGATAGTAGATTTTAAAATGACAATTTATGTCATTAGCTTAAAATATATATAGACAATTTTGTCCAAAATAATATTAAGCGTAATTTAAATTTTTATATATTATGTATATATATACACTCACATAAAAAATGATCAAGTGAGCAATAGTGTTTACATTAAGGTGAGTACCAAAGGGATAAAATAGTCACTTATATAAAATAAGTTAATTTAGGTCAATTTTATAGTTTAATTTTTAAGATTTAGGATTTAGTTTTAACATTTTATGATTTAGATTTTATTATTTTGATTAATTTTTTTCAAGCATTTAGCTTTATAAAAATGTAATGCATATAAATGTATATGCAAATAAATTTAATTAGTCACTATATTTTACCTTTTTAAATTAGTTTTAAATAAGAGATTATGGGTTCAAATGATTACTATAACTACAAAAACAGTCCGAAAAAATCTTTAAGAACATTTATTTTTTCTATTGTAATTGTCCTTAAAACATTTTTCAAAGAAATATCGCCCAAATCGTCCCCAAAGCACACATTTAAAAATGATTGATCTTTTTTTTTATTATAAATTTAGAACATTCCCAAAAATCTATTATTGTTGTAGCTTATAATCATCAAAACCTTCTTTCATTAATTCTATAAATTAAAATTAAATTATTATTCATTTAAATTGTATTTAGAGGAGAAATATAAAGAATAATATTAAATTTTGTTTGTACTAACAATAATAATATTGTGTACTGTACATCAAATAACCATTTCAAGCCTCGATGAAAAGGGGTATAAATAAAATAAAAATTCAATTGAAAATATAAATTATATATCAGCTCATGCATGGTAATTAAGCCCGAAAGCAAAATATATATATATACCAATTTCATAGTTTTGTTAGAATATCCTTGAGCTTACAATCAACATTCTCAAAGCATAATCTTTAATGATATAATATATAAGTTAAACTCAAATTTCACTTACTAAAACTATGCATACAAACATATAAAAATTGAAGAGTACTAAGTTGAAAAACTCCATTTCAGTTGTGATTAAAAGAGGGAGAGATAGAAGAGAACATGACAAACAACATAAAATTAGCTAACGATTTAATAGAGCAGTAAATGAAAATTAGAAACGATATTTAACAAAAAGAATCTATAACAAAAAATTGTACATAATCAAAGCAACATCAAGAATCTAGTGAAATATTTTGAGTAATGTAATTAATAGGAAAACAATAAATTAAATATAAAATAAATAAATAAATAAACCGTTAAGTTTTACAGTAGAATGCTAAATCTTTGTAATTAAACACATTATCGAAAAGGAAAAAATAATATAGTGATAAAGCAATATAGCAATATGAAGGCATATAAATTAAATAATATAATTCATGCTGAAATGTTAATATAAGTCTAAGAAAGATACCATATTGCAATACAACATAATCACCAACTAAAATTATAAATTAAAGAGAAAAATAAGATAGTAGCATATAGGCTTGACCGCTTGAAAACTTGTATTAAAAACTTCCTGGGAAAGACCTGTTTTCAAATTTCAATGTTTTTATGAACCGAGAAATATACCCCAAAAAAATTGAAGGGAAGAATGATAGCTAAATGTTGTTTTATAGGAAAAAAAACTTAAAACTTAAATATTTCGAAAATAAGTTTTTTTCAAATATTTGATATTTACCAACTTAAATGCACATAAATGAAATAACAACAGTCACTTTCAATCTGAATTTAAATAGGCAGAAAATTGTCTGGTAATCTTTTTAATACAATTAATCATAGCATAATTATGGTACGTATGAAATAATGACTAAAATCAATTTTAAAGGAATTTATATCGGTCATGGATATACTAAAAATTTAGTTCATTTACTTCTTTTTCAAGTTACTATAAATTAAATATTATATATAAATGTCATAAGTTATAAATGAAAAGTTATTAAATGGGTGTTAATTCATTTTCATAAGCCATAGTATTAATATTTCACTGTTTTTTTTTTTTTTTTTTTTTTGAAAATAACAAAATTAGCACCCCTAAACTTATAATAACAAAACTAGCACTCCCTGTGTTCAATTAAAATTGAACGACGATAATTTAGACCCGTTCAATATTGAACGTTCAATATTATCCGTTCAATTAGAATTGAATGACGACAATTAGACCCGTTTAATATTGAACGTTCAATATTTTATGTTCAAATTGAATATTGAACGTTCAATATTAAACGTTCAATTCTAATTGAACACAAGAGGGTGTTAGTTTTGTTACTATAAATTTTAGGGGTGCTATTTTTGGTATTTTTTTTTTTAAATAATAATTAATTTTATAATTATGACTAATTGATACAAGAAGAGCAAATGAAATTGCAATTAAATAAGTGACTCTGAACTGATGATTTTAGTGTAAAAATAATAGTCATTTAGTTTGATTTGAAATTTCTCATTAATTTAGTACAAAACAGTAGACAAAATAAAATATGCATTAATAATAGATGTTTAAAAATAAATATTTATTAATTGATTTAACACTATTGCTAGAAGGGAAAAATATCGATTTTCTTTATGATAATTATATTTATTTATAATTATAAATGATTAATAATATTTTCATAATTAATTAATTTTATTATTATTATACCATAACAAAATATATAATTTTACTCCTATTATTAATTACACCTAATATTAATATTATTATTAAATAAACTAATATTAAACTTTATATACATATTTTTAATATTAGTTATAATTTATAATTTAAAGGTTAAAATAGTAAAATATAAAAATTTGAGGATATAATTGTATTTTACTTCTTAAAAGATAAACGGCCTCTTTTATAGTATATATATATATATATTATTTTCTTTTAATGTTAGCTAACTAGAAAATAATAATATAGTGAATGTAGCTAGCTTAGATGTGGGCTGTAAAGTAAGAGTTGTTATTTATTTATATTATTTTTCTTTCTAATATTTTATAAATATTTTTATTTTTAAAAAAAATATTTGTATTAATATTAAATTTTATTAATTTGAAGTATCATATCATCATTTATTTTAAAAATAATAAATAATTTGCTGCTAGCATTCCACGTTTGGATAAAAGGTGTTAGTATTAATTAAAGAGTAACGATTATTTTTAATTTTTATTTATCATAGAGGATAATTTTCATTAGAGCTCAAAGCATTAGTCATACACACAAATCAGTGAAGCACAAAAAAGGAGCCAAATTACATGGAAGTAACGCACGAAATTAAATTAGCAACTAGAGATGAATAGTAACCCAACCAAACTAACTCAAACTCATCTGGATATAGAGCTTTGTAAACTTTGCTAACGCATAGCAACCCCATTACATTATTTCACACGATAACTCCATGAGATAGAAGTTAGATTATGAATATCATGGACCCAAATTCCTTCAGCAGCCAATCCCATCCCTTATGAAGCTGTACGTTTTAAGCTCTGAATTTGACGCAGTAGGTTTGAGATGATAAACTTAAGCCAAATAGCTTTTGGGCAGGCTGAGAAATCTATTCGTCGATTGATTCTCTAATTAACATTGCATGATAACCAGCTTCAAAAAAACAAATCATCAGCTAGACGTTAGACGTGATGTGGCCTGGCTTATATACCATCCGGCTTACACTAAGGACAAATAAAACATGAAAAATAAATAAATAATAATAATAATAACAATAGAAAAAAAAAAAAAAAGACTTAGCCAACTCTTATGCTCCTGCTTTAGAGTCCCCTTATTGAAAAGAATACGACTCTGAATTCTCAACAACCACAGCAGCCAGCTCTAATAAGTGAAGATGGTACAGCCATATATTACACGTACTGATGCGATCGAACTTCATCCGCCCTAGTAATCACAAGGCCCAAAAATAGTAGTTCTCCAAACAATAATTTATTGTCTTTCATTTTCGTACATAACAGGTCGCTCGTCAAGGCTTCAAAGAATGAGTGTTTCAAATACCTTTCATGATTCTTGCTGTGAACCATGATGTTACTAAGCACTTTCCACCATTTTGTGTAGTAGGAAGAAAACGCTTCAAAGAAAAACCTAATATAAAAGATATTCCTGTTGGGAGAGTTGTTGTTATGTGAGGAGTGATTGTGTGTGCAGGAGCTGAATAAGCTTGGAAGCTGATATGTGTAGCAGCTTATGTGGTGCAGGAGCTTGTAGCAGTTTATGTGGTGCAGGAGTTGAATAAGCTTGGAAGCTAAATGCGCTTATGTGACGAGTTTGTTAGCATAGGTCCATGTGCTACGTTCAGAGCTTGTTAGCAACTGATTTGCAAAAGTTTGTAACTGATTTGTATATAAAAACAATGGGATTGTATTCATTCGATGCAATGTATGTTTTTCACAATTAATAAAGAGAAACTTCAGATCTTATTTTCTATGCATGTTTTTTGATTCACTGTTCATCTTCTTCTCGGTTTTCTTTCTTCTTTTCTCTGCAAATCATATCCTTCTTCTTCTTTAATTCTGTCATGGTATCAGAGCATTAAAGCTGAGCTAGCTTCATAATTTACACGATCCATGGATAACTCACCTAATACAGAACAAACTCATCATATTGATGAATTTGCAAAAACAGAAAAATTCGGAGAAATAGAAAGAAGAGAGGTATTTTCCTTTTATAATGTTTTAGTTACAATCAAGTTAGATGATAGTAATTTCACGATTTGGAAGCATCAAATTCTAAAGATTCTTAGGAGTTTAGAATTACAGAATTTTGTATTATAAGATCCACCATTGAAATACCTCACTGATGGAAAAGAAAATTCAGAATATAAGAAGTCTTGGAAGAAACAAAATGATATGCTCGGGTGTTGGCTTATGAGCTGCATGACAAATGATCTATTAAAGCAAGTTGTAGGTTTTGATACTGCTCGTGAGGCATGGTGTATGCTAGAGAAAAGCTTTGCTTCAAAGTCAAGAGCAAGAATGATATAGTTAAAAGAAGAATTGCAAAGTTTCAAGAAAAGAAACTTATCTGTGAATGAGTATGTTCTGAAAGTAAAAGTTCTTTGCAATGAGTTGATAGCAGCAGGTTGTGTTGTAACAGAAGAGAAGAAGCTCATGTATGTCCTTAGTGGCTTGGATGAGTCTTTTGATAGTGTATTTGCAACCAGGGGCGGACCCAGAAAAAAATTTTAGGGGGGGCTGGCGCTGGGCTGTTGGAGGCTGGCGACTGGCGACTGGGCGAAGCAGAGAAGAAGCAGAGAAACGTAAAACATGAATTATCTTTGTTTTCTCAATCCAAAATTTGCAACAGTGGTCAAAGGTGCACTGCTATTAAGGTTGTGTTGGTTATGGAATCGGTTGCATAGAATCGAGCTTCTTCTTCAGACAAACGACCTTTCTGCAGATAATCAAACTAGTAGTAGGTGGAGCACAATAAAAGCCCAATTGCATGAACAGATGCTCTACTGATACATGAAAAGTTTCATAAACTGCTATTGTGCTAAACCAGTCATTTTTATACTCCCAAAAGAATTTCATTTAACTTAATTTGGGGAATGGATATAACTTATTTAGCAGAACAGTGCACGTGAATCTTAAATTAAAAAGAAAATTAATGTTTGCGATAAAATATATGATGAGTTTGGAGAAGAAAAGAAATATGTGAGTAGAGAGTTAAAGGCCAAAGCAACAAAACAACAATCTGAAGTATGTTCTCTGAGAATAAGTCTCAAAGGTGCATTGTCCAGGTACAAGGGACTAATCATCTTATATGATGTAAGAAAAGCTAGAAAAAACATTTGAAAGAAGAGGAAAAATAGCTGAATAATTCCCGGATGATCCAGCTGATCAAGAACAATTCGTTCCAACTTCACATATGCAGTTTTATTTTCTTTGGTTATGAACTTCTTGTCCATGATTTTCAATGCATATATCATTCCTGTGTCCTTCTTCTTAGCCCTCACAACCTTTCCAAGATAAAAAAAAAATCTCACTTTTAGAATTCAATTCATATTAATATTTTGGGGGTCAGAAGCCGTTTCCAAAGAATGCAAATGCCGATTCTATCACAATATTTTTCGCATTGAACATGACTAATTCATCAAAGCAGAGAACTTCCCATTTTACAGAAGTGTAAGCCACCATGTATCAAACATATTTTGGAAACAAAAGACGATTGAAAAAAAAGAAAAGAAGAGGAATAAATTAAAAATCAGATGGAACGTTCCATCACAACTAGCCAATGCAACCCAATAAAGCTGTAACAAAGACAAATTAATCCAATCCAACAAGACCCAGACCAGATAGTAAAAAGGGGAAACAATAAATGCAAGACAATATAAGCCACCCAACAGATAATTTACAATGAAGGAACGAAGGAAAAGCTCATACCTTAGAGTATGAACCAACGCCATAAATCTTGCCCAATTCAAAATCCTGAATGTTGAAATTCTCCTGAGGAGCCCGGAAAGCAAAACTCTTTGTTCTCTGAACATTCCTAGCATCAGAAGAAGAATCACCCTGAATCATCAACTTAGCATCAAAATCCTTCTCCATCGCCAACATCGCTCTCTTTCAAATTCTTCTACATCATGTTTTTATCTTCTCATCTTCAGAGGTAAGTTAAAAAAAAAAAAAAAAAGGAAAAATCAGCCGGGGCTTCAGCCCCCCCTGGCCCCTTCTACGGTCCGCCTCTGTTTGCAACACTTACCGAGAAAATGTTAACTGAAAGAATAACATTGGATGATGCTAAGGCTTTAATGTTGAGCCATGAAAGTAAAGTTGAACGTAGAAAAGTAACTTTAATTTCTCCACTATCAACTATAAATATGGCTACTAAAAATGATAATCTCAGCAAGATGCGTGATGATCAAAGTGTAGTGATTGGTGTACCTTGTCAACTGCAATAATTGTCATTGTCTGGTGCTCCAACTTCAGAATCAAGAACTACACCATAGAATGTACAAAGCTATGGTAGTCAAGGTAATAATGGAGGTAAAGGCCGTGGCTTTGGAAGAAGTGGAAATAGACCTCAGTGTCAAATTTGTGGACGATTAGGACATCTTGCTATGACTTGTTGGCATAGGTTTGACAGAAATTTTCAGCATAACACTAATGTTGTTACCAGTCAAGCTAATTTCCAAAAACCTTCTTCACATTTCTTTTCAGCACCTCATAATCAATCCAGATCATCAACAACCTCTTCTTTTCGTTTTCCAACACCTACACCAATGCATGCAATGTTTGCATCAACAACCATTCCCTTCACACCAGGATCATATACACATACTCCAGTTTCATTACAGAACATTTAGAACTCATCTTCAATACAACCTTTTGTGGCTTATGCATCAAGTTTCTCATCTCTTCCTCCTTCACAAAATTCTTCACCTCCTAATATGCCAGAAGTGTCACAAGAACCTTGTTGGTTTCCTAATTCAGGAGCTAGCCATCATGTAGTTGCTAATCCTTGTAATCTAGCATTTTCTCAGCCTTATCCAGGTACACAATGTCTCATGATTGGTAATGGTGCTGGTTTGCCTATTTCACATGTTGGTTATAATAAGTTTTCACATCTAGGATCAGATCACAGAACTCTCATCATGAATAAAATGTTACTTGTTCCTAGTATTGCTAAGAATCTTCTTAGTGTATCTCAATTTGTTAAAGATAATTCAGTTTTCTTTGAGTTTCACTCTCATTCTTGTTGTGTAAAGGATAATATCACTGGAGAGGTGCTACTTCAAGGAACACTCAGTGATGGTCTTTACAAGTTTGATTTACAACTTCCTCACACATCTTCAAAGTCTGGTCTTTCCTCCTCAAAGTCAGCTTCTTCTTCTCTTGCCCTTATGCCTAATAAGCCTTCTGCTTGTGTAGCTCATATTTCAAATCTGTCTCTTTGGCATAAGAGACTGGGGCATGCTTCTTTTTCTGTTGTTAAGAAAGCTCTTCAACATTGTAATATTTCTTTTTAGTCTAATAATCTCCATACTACAAACTTGTGTATAGCATGTCAGCATAGTAAGAATCATAAGCTTCCATTTGCTAGTTCTTTGCATAAAGCTACTGTTTCTCTTGAAATTGTACACTCAGATATATGGGTGGCTCTTGTATCTTCTTCCAATGATCATCAATACTACATACATTTCACTGATGAATTCTCTCGATACACTTGGATTTATTTTCTTAAAACCAAGTCATCTACTTATCAAGCTTTTCTTCAGTTCAAAGCTCAGGTTGAGCTTCAAACAAATTGTAAAATTAAAATCTTGCAGAGTGACTGGGGTGGAGAATTCCAATCACTTACTGGTTTTCTTAATCAGTATAACATTATTCATCATACCTCCTGTCCTCATACACATGAACAAAACGGTCTTGCTGAAAGCAAGCACATGCATATTGTTGATCTTGGATTAGCTATGCTAAGTCATGCTTCTCTTCCTTTAAAATTTTGGGATGAGACATTTTTTTCTAGTGTGTTTATCATCAATCGACTTTCTAATTCTGTATTAAAAGATCTTTCTCCTCTTGAAACTTTGTGTCACTTAAAGCTGGATTATAGTTTTCTTCGAGTGTTTGGTTTTCTCTGCTTTCCTTGCTTGAGATCTTATAATAAGCACAAGATGGATAACAGATCAGTGGCTTGTACCTTTCTAGGCTACAACCCTAGGCATAAAGGTTATAGGTGTCTTTCTAAGGATGGTAGACTTTATCTTAGTCGTAATGTTGTTTTCTATGAAACTGACTTTCCTTTTAAACATACTGAGTCATCTTCATCTTTATTCATGCCACCACCATCTCAGTATCAGACTGTGCTTCTTGTTCTTCGTACTATTTCTCCTAAACAGCCATCTTCTACCCTTTTGAATGAACCACATCACTCTTCTTATGACCAGTCTTAGTCACCTTTATCTTCTAGTGCTTTATTTGTTCCTTCTTTACCTGTTACTTTTGCTCCACTTACTCCTTCTGTTTCTTCTGCTCTTCTTGTCTTTTCTCTAGTTCCTCTTTCTCTTGCTCCTGAGTCTACTATTGAGGTTGCTTCTACACTTCCCTCTTCTTTGCCTGTGTCACAGTCAAGCCCATCTTCTCTTGTTCCCTCTCTTCCAACAAATGGTCATTCGATGGTGACAAGAGCTAAGAAAGGTATTTTCAAACCCAAAGCCTATCTAACAGCCCTTAGTGATTATGCTGAAAAAGAACCTACCTCTGTTAAACAAGCATTAGCTAGTCCTGAGTGGTTTGAATCAATGTAGCAAGAGTTTAATGCATTGCTTCACAATAAAATATGGGTTCTTGTGCCTCCCCCACAGCATAGAACTATTATTAGTAGCAAATGGATTTTTCGTGTTAAACGTCTTCCTTTTGGCCAGCTCGATAAACGTAAATCACGAGTTGTGACTCAAGGTTATAAGCAGGTACCTGGTTTTGATTTTTCTGAAACCTTTAGTCTTGTGGTAAAACAAGTTACCATTAGAGTGGTTATTACTATAGCTTTGTCTAATGGTTGGAAGTTGTATCAATTAGATATTAATAATGCGTTTCTAAATGGCAAGTTGCACGAAAAAGTTTACATGCGTCAACCTCAGGGGTTTGAGCATCCAGACTATCCTCATTATGTCTGCAAATTGGAGAAAACCATCTATGGCTTGAAGCAAGCACCACGTGCTTGGTTTGATACTCTTAGTATAGCTCTTGTTTGATATGGGTTTTAGTGAATCACAGGTTGATTTCTCTTTGTTTTCTAAGCATTCATCTTCCTTAATTATTTTTCTGTTAGTGTATGTTGATGACATTATCATTACATGGAATAATGAGAATGATATTGCTTCTTGTTTCCACTTTACATGCTCGGTTTGCTCTTAAATATATGGGCCTCCTCGGTTATTTTCTGGGAATTGAAGTGCACAATTTGGAGAATGGTGATTTGTTGTTAACTCAACAAAAGTATAATAGAGAGCTGCTTGTTAAAGCTAAGCTTGATCAGTGTAAACCTATTTCGACACCTATGGCATCTAATTCTTATCTTTCTGCTTGTAAGGGTGAACTATTTAATAATCATAGCTTGTACAGGAGTATTGTAGAGGCTCTCCAATAAATTACTATCACTCGGCCTGATTTGTCTTTTGCAGTAAATAAAGCATGTCAGTTTATGGCTGCTCCAAGGGAGCCTCATTGGAATGTTGTTAAACGTATTCTTAGGTACTTGCATGGTACTATATGTCATGGTTTGGTTTTTAAGCCTTCCTCTCAATTTCTTCTACAAGGTTTTGTTGATGCCGATTGGGGTAGTTGCCTAGATGATCGACGTTCAACCTCAGGCATTGTTGTTTATCTCGGTGCTAATCCAATCTATTGGTCATCTAAGAAGCAAGCTTCAGTTTCTCGTTCTAGTACCGAAGCTAAATACATGTCTTTGGCTAATGCCACAACAGAAATTTTGTGGATTCAAGCTGTTAATCCAATTTTACATTCTCGAATGAAACATGTTGAACTAGATTTTCACTTTGTTAGGGAAAAGGTCTTGGCTAAACGCTTGGTAGTGCGGCATATTCCTTCTTTGGAACAACTTACAGATCTTCTTATTAAAACCTTACCTGTTGCTTCTTTTGTTCCTATGCGTAGCAACTGATTTGGAGAAGTTTGTAATTGATTTGTATATAAAAACAATGAGATTGTATTCATTTGATGCAATGTATGTTTTTCACAATTAATAAAGAAAAACTTCAGCTCTTATTTTCTATGCATGTTTCTTGATTCACTGTTCATCCCGTTTCACGATCACAATAGAAAAATAATCCAAAGTATTGATGAATAGTATCTTCATTGGTGAGGTGAATATTCATTTAAATTGTTTTCCACCAATGTTTCACACCAATAAAACACAAGTTTCAATCTCTTTGTTGCATGATTTGAAAAACTTAGAATTTTCGCACATAAGAAATTAAGATGAAATTCATAAAGACTAATCCCTCGAAAATTAATAATGAAATCGAAATGTTAATTTCACTGTCCGTCATACAATTCTGCATGAGATGAAAAACATGCATCATATCTCTTTCTCTAAGCACCACATCCCATTTGAAGGCTGTTGAAAACCTTAGGCCTTTGAAGTTTGTACTATCACCACTTAGAAAGTTTTATCATCTAAAAATCCACCAGCACCAACTAGTATTGTTCATAGGAATTGAGCATATATTCTCCATAGAAGATTTGAATAATTTTTGGGAATTGGTTATTCTATATTAAAGAATATTATATGTATAATTATACATTTTATGTTATAAATTAATAAAATAAAATAAATTTAAAATTATGTATAATAGATATTAAATCTAAACTAAATATTATAGGTATAATTAAATTATTTATTTTTATGATTATTGAAAAATAAAAATATATTTTTAATTATAATGTTTTATTATTCTATGTTATCAATACTTCGGCATATTAGGGTACTATACCTATGTCAATATTAAAGAAGCTGCGTTTTTTTTTTTTTTTAACAAACTGAGAAGGAAATGGGCTGATTTATTTATTTATTTTGACAAACTGAGAAAAATGGGATGATCTGTTAGCACAATAATTTAACTTATTCAAAATGGGCTTTAATATAAGCATCACTACCGAGCTATGACTCATCTTTTAAAATAATTAATTTTATATTTAATTAATATTAAATAATAAATTTATAAAGATATAATAATTTTTTATTTAAATAAAAAAATATAAAAATTAAATTTAAACTAATTAATTATTTAAAATAACTATATATATTATTTATATAATTTATTATATGTAATCTATAAGTACCAGTATCAAAAAATACACTTATTATCCACATCTCAATGTCTTAAAATTTTAAGAAGTGATGAATTCAACCTCTAAACACCCACGAATGTATGACTCTTCTTCCTGAATCCATATAATATAGGTATTCTTTTAAGTAAAAAATATATAAAAATATTAATTATATTTATAATGTTTATTTTACTTTCATAATTGATTTGAAAATATAAAAAATTTAATTATATTTATTTCAAATATAATTAATTAAAGATAAAAATTAAAATAAGTAAACAAAATTACGTGCAATGCACTTATTTTTAACTAATTGTATGTAAAATTATGAATATGAATGATAAAATAATTATAAAACTACTTATTAATAGGGGTAATTAAATTACATCATATAAATTGATGTATTAAGTTGTAATAAAAATATTTTAATATATTTGTAATAAGAAAAATTTTAATGTGACACAAATTTATATTTATATTTATATTCACATCAATTATAACTTGTCACGTGTCAAAATTTTATTTAAAAATGAATAACTTTGTTTAAAAAAAAATAATAATACTATAAAAACTACTCGATTTAAATCATTAAAAATAAGAGAAATAAAGTATAAAATAAATAAAATGATGAAATCAAATGTGATAAAAATGCTAAATTAGTCATGAAATTGTTGCCAAAGGTATCAATCTCATTATTTTTTTAATGGATCAAATTAGTCATAAGAAACTAATGACTTTAATTTATTTCATTAAAAATAATGGTTACCATATGAATGATTTAAAATTGAAATAACTAAATGAATTTTTTGTCCTTTTATCCTAACATTATTTTTTATAACCTTAACTGTAATATCCTATGTTTTATAGTCATTTTAAATAAATAAAATATATATTTTGAGATGCAATTGAATTTTTATTTTCAATGTATTCTGATATTATTATTTTTTAGCATATTAAATTAAATAAAAAAATAGTTTTTAGATATAGGATTTTTATTTGGAATGGATTACGATATTTTTACTTTTCAATGATTTTAAGTTAAATAAATAAATAAAATATATTTATGAAATATATTATGATTTTTATTTAGGATAAATTTTAAATATAATAAAATGAGATAATCTTTTTAAAAACAAAAAAAAAGAACAAAAAAAAATTGTTAATAATTAAAATGAAATTGAAAGGGTGAAAAATGTTATTTTATCTTACAAGTACATTTTGAGAATAATATTTTTGTTAGTTTTTTAACAAAATTTTAAAAATAGGACTAATTCAATTTTTTTTTTTATATATAAATTATGGAACTTACGATGAAAAACTTACAAATTTCAAGACTAAATTCTTTTTTAAAATAAGAAAAAAAATACTTTAAAGGTTTTATACTCTTTCAAAAATAGTAGTTTAGTTTTCTATTCATTTTTTACAACATTTAAATTATTTTTTTATGAAAAAAAGACAACACAATTTATCTTCTTATAAAAAATAATAGCACAACTCTTCTTCTTTAAAAAAACATCGAAAACACCATTGATAAAAAATATCTATAGATTTCAACTATTATTTATAAAAAAGTATTTGTGTATATTAAAAAATTTATGTCAATACAAGTTTAAAAAGAAAAATTTGTTTTGAAAAATTTATCTGCCTAAATATTGTAAGTTATTAAAATCAAAATATTGGAGAAAATTTTGGTATCATAGCTAGTAAAACAATTAAATAAATTTTAAAATTAGATTTATTCAATCTAATACAACAAGAGAATTAAATTATTTAAAATATTATAAAGAATAATTAATAAAATTAATACTCTAGTTAAAAAAATAAAGAAATAAATTAACATGATATACGTAAAATGAATTCAACAATTATAAAAAATTATAATTGAACTAATAAAATGTTATAAATAATAAGCTAGTATATATCGTAAAATCTTACAAATACCTAACAAATATTTGTAAAGTCTTATATAATAAAAAAAGACTAATGATATCATTTTAAAAAAAAAAAAAAAACTAAAGCAATGCCAAATATAAATAATGACTAAAATGTCTATTTTTATAAAAAAAAAAAAAAAAAAAAAGACCATTAAAATTTCCTATTCTTAAAATAATTATAAAACCTGTGGTATCATGCATCCAATAGAATAGTGTTATGAAACACAATTTTAAAAATTGTATTACATAGTATTTTTATTTTCAAAAATATTTTAGCACGTGACAAACTATAATTAATATAAATATAAATTTATGTGTTTCATAACAAATAAATTTATACATTTTTGTATATTATAGCTATCACATTATAAATTAGTATAAATGTTTGTATATTATAGCTATCACATTTATATCAGTTCTATTTATTGTATCGAAAGTATAATAATTTAAACATTTTACAATCGAGCAGATCATATGCAAACAGACCGAACTGTTCTGTACAGTCTAAATTTTCAACCCGGTTTAGTTTATTAATTTTTTTTTTTTGTTTAGCCTTAAGCAGCAGAGAGGTATATAAGAATGATAAAAGGAAAAAAAGTACCCTAAATTTTTTCTGTCTTTTATTTTTATCTCTTTAAATTTACAATTAGAAATTTTATTTGGTATAGATTAATATTCATAATTAGTGTATAAATTTTCCAGAAACAAATAACGGTACAATTTGAACCCAAAAAAAAAAAAAAAATAACAGCACAAAGACAATTGGTAATTTGGTTCATGGGTAATAGTTGGTATATGTTGTTAGCATGAACGAAAACATCTGCCTTGGCTTCACAAATTACGAATTTACGTTATATTATCATAATTTTTTTTATTATTGTTATAAAAATATATAAATTTATTGTTATACATTATAATTAATTATATATTAATATCATTATTATTATTGATGAAATTATTATTAATAAAAAATAATTATAATAAAAACAATTTTAATCACCACGCATATTTAGCATTTTTGACGTCTTCGACTCTTTTTAAGTCCAAACTCAGCTCTTCCTCGCTCAAATGTACGCAAACATGGGATGGACAGAGACGGTGAAAAATGCAGAGAAATTGGTGGAGAACATCATGAAAGACAACGATGCGTCCCACGACGCTGCCCACGTTTGGAGGGTCAGAGACCTCGCTCTATCTCTTGCCATTGAGGAAGGCCTCTCTTCCAAACCACATTCCTTGCAAATCGTAATACCCTTAATTAAAAACTCTTTCTTTCTTCTTAAACTTTCTTCCTTTTTTTTTACTTTTGTCTCATATTTCGAATTTATTTTTATTGGGTATTTCTATTGTTCCTAACCCACTTCTTAATTATTACTTAATATAACTTTTTAGTATCATTGATTGGAATTGGCATCTGGGGGTTACTGTGTTTTTTCTATTTTGTATGTAGAGTGTTACTGCTATGGAAATTCTCTTTCACACACACACACACACACACACACACATATATATATTTATTTATTTATTTATTTTGTAATTTTTCCAGCAGTTTTATTTATTTACGGTCTGTAAGTTGTTGCAATTGACTAGAAGTACAGCATGAAAAGCAAGTATAGCTTAGGTTGAAGGTTTAAGGTAAACTCATTTGTCACACTAACAATATTGGATTATTGTGTTGTTTGTCGACTGGAACCCCTTGTTTATTTTGGGGGGTAATACATGCACTATAAAGTCACCCAGGTACTTTACAGATTACCCCCGCATTAAAGAATTCTGGTCTCAAGAGAATCGGTTTAAAATGAGGCGGTTTGATTGAAACTTCAAAGTGGTTTCCCTTATAACTCGACGTTTCTAATTTGTTAAGTTTGTTTCTTTCAAGTCTTCCACGTCATGTTTAGTCTTTAGTTGAGCCTTGTATGTACGCTACTAGTACCTGAGTATAATTCATTGAGAAATAGAGGATGTTATGGTCACATATTTTTGTACCCACATCAATCATATCTTAACAATCGGTAAAATTACCTAAAAAATTAAATAACTTCTCTATTTTCCAAAACAATTTTGCCACATATGATAATCTAATTGATATGGGTCTAAATTTATGTATTCTTAACATTTCTTTTGATAAATAATATTGTGAAGTATTTAGTTTCTTTCCCTTCTCTTTTCTCCCTGTTTGCTTGTTTGGTATCAGAGCTCAAAAGATATAGGATTTGTTTATTCGTTTTGTTTCTTTGGCTTTTGGTGAATAAATCTGTTCCTTATTGTGATGTTATCAATTCTCGGCAAATGTTCATTAGACTTTGCATGCAAGTCCTATGTTATCTTTTGCAAATTATGGTTTGGTTTCACAATCGACTAATCTTTTAGCGCAAAAGTTTTATTTGATTCCTCCTGTGAACATTAATATTTCAATCAAGCTTGATAATGATAACTATCTTATCTGGCGTGAGCGGACGGAGTCATAGCTTATGGTTTGGAAGGGTTTATCGACGGAACAATGACAACATTGCCTCAGTTTCTTGATTCAAGTAGAGCTGTTCCTAATCCTTGATTTACAAATTGGAATGAACTCAATAATATGGTCAAACGCTGGATTTATGCTTTTGTGTCTAGTGACATGAATTCCTTGGTTTCTCATAAACCTACATCATATGAGCAGTAACAGTCTCTTGAGGAGACATTTTCTTCTAGCACTCAGTCTAGAGTTTTGATCCGCATAGTCAATTGCAAACTCTGAGAAAAGGGGGACTCATTGTGAGTGAGTACATTGCTAAGGCTAGAAACATCTCTCATCACTTGGTAGCTATAGGAGAATGAATTTCTGATTGAGATCTTGTCATGTATGCAGTTGCTTCATTTAAGCAACAATGCTAGCCATAATCCTTTTGTTACTACCATCAATATGATACAACATAAACCTAATTTCAGTTCTTTCCATAGTCAATTAGAGACTTATAAAAGAATTCTTCTTTAGCAGTCTAGTATAGACAAAGATAGAGCATTTCATGCTAATCTTGCTTCTGCTTCTCGTTCTAATCTTAGTTAGAAGCCACAACATTCTCAGTGTTCTCTTCAGACTTTTCTCAAACTCATAATATTTCTCTCGTGTCCAGATTTCTTGGTTCATCTAGTTCTGGTAGTACACTACCAACACCTAAGAAAGGTACTCATGAAAGATATGTTTGTCTAATTTGTGATAAGTTGGTCATCAAGTTTCTAGGTGTTTTGTTTTGAGAGATCATCTCCACAAAAAACCTGTAAGGATGATTCTTCCTCTCGGTCAACTCATACCTTTTATGCAAATGATAGCTCTACTTCAACATACGATAATGCTTGGTTATTAGACACTGGAGTAAGTCATCACTTGAATTTAGATTATGAAAATGTTCCACAAATTCTTGCCTTATAATGGTAGTGAAGAAGTGACTATAGGTGATGGAAGCTCTGCCTAGTCATTGTGTTAGTAGTGGTGTTTTTGTTTGATTCTCACAATAATTGTTTTCTCACCGTAAAAAATATTCTTCACACATCTCATGTTCCTAACAATCTTCTTTAAGTTCACAAATTGTATGCTAATAATGATGTTTTTCTTGAGTTTCATGCTCTTGTATTTTATGTTAATGACAATACCACGAAGAGAGTGTCGATGAAAGGAGGAATTGAAGGTGGATTGTATCAACTGTCTCGAGAAGTTGCTGGTGCTCAGGGGAATGTTTCTCCTTCGGCTCAGGTTGTTTCTTTGGATTGGTGGCATTCTGTGCTTGGACACTCATCATTTTCTGAAGTTGCTTGAGTTGTTAATAGTTAGTCTCTAAGTGTATCTTCTTCTTATGGTGATCACTCTTTTTGTATAGCTTGTAAGACTGCAAAGTCTCACAAGTTACCTTTTTTGTTTAGAATTTTTAAGAATAAATGTTTGTTTGATTTGCTATTCTTAGACTAGTGAATTTTACCTATTGTTGGTTGTAATGGTGAAAGGTATTTCTTATCCATTGTAGATGACTTTAATTTTATAGGGTTATTTTCAATGAAAACTAAAGATCAAACATTTAATCTTTTTCAATGTTTCTCAACGATGGTTTATAGACAGTTTAATATTTCTGTTAAAAAGCATTCAAATTGATTATGGTAATGATTTTTTTTCTTTGTTAAAATGTTTATTTTCTTATTATTATATCATAATGAAAAGAAGATATATATATATATATATATAACATTGAGCATATAAAATGATTAAATTATTCCTAATTTTAACACTCATTTTCAAGTTGAGGCATAAATATTCAACATGCCCAACTAGGAACAGAAAGATAAAAATAAGCTTTTAGTAACGGCCTCAGTCAATATATCTACTAACTGTTCATTTGATTTAACTTAAGGAGTATATACTTCTCCCTTCATCACAACCTCTCTTATAAAGTGACAATTTACTTTTATGTGTTTAGTTCATTAATGAAATATAGGATTACTGGCAATATATATAGCAACTTGATTATCACAATACATGATCATAGAACTTTTCGCTCCAATATGCATTTCATTTATTAGGTTTATAATCTACATCAATTTGCATGAAGTGTGTAGTTCAATATTCTATTTTAGCATTAGACTAGGCTATTACAATCTGCTTCTCCAAGTTATCAAGTTTCCTCCTATAAAAATACAGTATCTTATAGTTTTTCTATAGGTACGTGAACCCGTCCAATCTGCATCAGAGTAACTTACAATGTCCAAATTTTGACCTCTGTTATAAACAATTTTCATACCAATAGTTCCTTTTGGATAATTGAGAGTACAACATACAACATTCCAATGTATTTGCCTAAGAGTTTCCAAGAATTGGCCGACAATTCCTACAACAAATGTTATTTTTGGTCTAGTTATAGTAAGTATATGAGTTTTCCTACCAAGCTCTCGTATCTCCATATGTCATTGAAAAAACTTCACTAGTAGTATCATTCAAATTAGAGTTTGGATCCATTGGAATGTCAACTGGTTTAGATCCAAACATACCAATTTCTGTCAATAAATCTTGCACGTATTTCCTTTGGGATAAGACAATGTCATTTCTACCACGTGCTATTTCAATACCCAAAAAGTAAAGTAGTTGACCTAAGTTTTTGATTGAAATGTCTCCTTTAACTTATTTTTCACCTTCTCTATGTTTTCAAGGTCATTGTCAGAGACAATAATGTCATCTACACATACAATAAAATCACAAGTCCCAACTTTGTCTTATGTACAAAATTTAGTGATCAAAATGACATTTAGAAAACCCAAATGCAATAAGTACATTACTCAGTTTATCAAACCATTTACGGGGTGATTGCTTCAATCCATAAATTGCTTTGTTCAATCAACATACAACACCAGACTTCCGTTGAGTAACAAATCCTGGTGGTTGCTTCATGTATACTTCTTCTTTAAAGTCACCATAAAGAAAAACATTTTTTATATTGAATTGATAAAGAGGCCAGCGAAAAGTGACAACATTAGAAATCAAAATATGAACAAAGTTTAATCGAGCAATTGGGGAGAAATTTACATAATAATCAACACTATAAGTTTGAGTAAAATCTTAATGGATCCATTAGGTAGATATTTGATAGTGAATACCCACTTACAACCAACAACTAGCTTACCCTTGGATAATCAAGTAAGTTCTCAGGTTCCACGAGACTTTAAAGCCGACATATCCTCTTCCATTGTAGCAACCCATCTAGGATGAGTAAGAGCATAAGACTTAGGGATAGTCATGACAAAAAAGAAAAGAGCAAAATTGTGATATACGGGTGAAAAGGACTGAAATGTCAAAAAATTAACCAAAGGATAGGAAGCAATAAAATGTTTACCTTTTCTTAAAGTAATAGGAAGATGGAGGTCATCAATAGAAGTAACGGGGGAGAGGGAGTAAGATCTCCATTAGAGGAAGCAAGTTGAGTAGAAGGCACTGTGGGTAACGAGACCTGCGATCGGCGCACGTATGCCTACAAGGGCTTAGATGAAGTGGGAGGGGATGTGGAAACAAAGTTGGGGGGAATCGGTAGAGGAATAGGAGGATGTCGTGGCATAACATCCGAGGGTGTGGAGGCACCGTAAAAAAAGTAGATTCAAAGAAGGTGACATTAGCACTGACAATATACTTCCTGGATTTAGGATCAAAACAACAATAAACATTTTGAGTTCGAGTACCCAATAAACACACATATTGTGGAACGCAGTGAGAATTTATCAGCCACCTCAGAAACGTTATGTGCAAAATAAACACAATAAAAACTTCGAGGTGGAAGATGAAATAATGGTTGGGTAGGTGACAACACACCGACCACTGAGAACAGATGAGGGAAGACAATTAATTAAGTAATAGACAGTAAGAATAGCATCACACCAAAACTTTTGTGGAACAGACATTTGGAAAGACAAGGTACGTGCAATCTCTAAAAGGTGTTTATATTTGTGTTCAACCAGTCTATTTTGTTGAGGTGTATGAATACAAGATGATTCATGAATAACTACATTTTAAAAACAAACCATAGAAACGGTAGAACTAAAGAACTTGAAGCATTTTCAAAATGAAATATACGCATAGGAATACCAAATTGAGTCTTTATTTCATTAAAAAAGATTGAATTATAAAATGAACTTCTGACCTTTTCTTTAATAAATATAGCCATGTGACTTGAGAAAAATCATCAATAAAACTTAAAAAATATCTATAGCCTCGAATGTGACAAGGTCTCCAAACATCATAATCTACTAGCAAAAAAGGAATACTACTACGCTTATTGGCTCGAGGAGGATAAGGGGACATGTGATGTTTGCTTAATTCACAAGCTTGACACCCTAACTTAGACACACTACTAGGAGAAAAACCCATAAGATGCAGAAGATGAGCAAGATAATGTCTCAATTGACAATGCTATTGAAACACCTCATCAAAAGCAAGAAAAAAAACTGTTGTAGTAGGGAGTTGATCCAATTGGTAAACTCCGTTAACCAAGTGCCCACTATCAATCGTCTTCTTTGTAGAAAGATTTTAAAAAACACAATATGTGAGAAAGGTCACAGAGCAATTGGAACCCTTAGTTAATTGACTAACGGACAATAAATTAATAGGAAATCGAAGAACATAAAGCACTGACGACAAGGACAAATGGGGAATAGGAGACACTATGCCTTCACCAACAACTGAGGTAGTAAAACCATCAACTAGCGTGACAGATAAACATAATTTCTTAGAGTAGAGGTAAAGATGGAAGACATACCTGTCATATGAGATGTAGCACCTGAATCAATGATTCAAGATGAAAAGGAGGAGGTGAAGAATGCAGCAGTACTTGACTCAGCTAAAGTAGCAGTCTGAGATGAGGCAGAAACATGAGTAGTTGACAAATAGGAATGTTGCAAGAGTTGGTTGTACTCATCTCGTGAAATGCTGACATACTCACTTGTTGCTCTGAGGGTATGGTAGTAGAGGCATAAGTATTGTGATTGTAGAGTGAGCTTGATTGGCCATAGGAAGCTTGCCAAATTTTTGCCAACTTTGATAAAAAAAAATGGTTAGTTCTACCACAATGAACACAATAACGGTTACCATGACTATGACCATGACCTCTACTAGAATAAAAACCATGACCTCTACCAGAATGAAAACCACGACCTTGATTAGAAGTAGCCTAGGCAAATAGAAAGGGGCATAGAGGGGGTTGAGACTTTGTAGTCCGAGCGCATCACTCGAGCATAAATAGAGCGAAGTGATGGTAGCTGATCAATAGTTAAGATAATTTGCTTCAGATGAGAATTATCCGAATCAAGTCAAGACAAAAACTTAGTGACATAAAACTCTTCTCGTTGACGCTTAAGAATGTCCAAATCAGATGTAATAGGATGATATAATTTAAGTTCTTCAAAAAAATCAATCAATTGACTGTAGTATTCGCTAATGAATCGTCCATTTTGGGTGCAAGAAATAATACTAGAATACAAGTAAAAAATTCTTGAGAGTTTTCTTGAGAATATTGATCACGTATAGCTGTCCAAACCTCCTTTGCCGTAGCAAAAAAATATAACTTTGGAAAATATGAGGTTCCATACTATTCCACAACTAACTTCGAACCATCAAATTGTCTTTCTTCTAATTCTTATACTCTGGTTTATCGCATGCTGGAGAATCATCTGTCAAGCAAGTATATTTTTCTTTAGCCTCCAAAAATATCATAATTGCTCGAGTCCAATGTAAATAATTAGAATCATTTAATTTGAAAGTCGTAATCTGAAGAGACGAAGTGTCAGTGATAGACGTTACAGTTGAGGAAACTGTAGTAGAAACAGGTACCGAAGGCTCAATCATTAGAGAAAATAAACCCCCACTACCACAACGACAACAAAGTATGATAAGTGCGGCATACGACAATAGATTAGACCTCCAACTTAATAATAGATAAAACAACAATAAAATCGAATTGAACATATTCTAGAATCAGCATATTACTGAAACCTGGAAGGACAGCGACACATAGACAAGCTCAGATATGGAAAAAACTCAACAAAGTTAGATCTAACCACTACTAATTGAAATTTTTGCTAGAAATTGCGTAAAGTGAGCCAGGAAACTAGAAATTGTGACAGAGAGAAGGGCTGTGGGAAATCGCGATAGAGTGGTGGCTGGTGTCAGAGATCGTGCCGTGGGTGGTGATGACTGGTGCTAGAGATCGCACTATGAGTGGCGACTGGTGTTGGAGACCAAGCTAGGGGTGGCGACTAGGCTGGAAACCATGCTAAGGGTGGTGGCAAGGGTTGGGTTTTTGAGTGAGTGGTTGGAAATTGCGATGAGTTTGTTTGGAGAGGCAGCAAGGGTTGGGTTTCCGAGTGGGTAGCGGTAAATCACAATGGGTGGCGGTGGCTAAGAGTAGAGAGAGTGGCAGTTAAGTTTGGGTAAGAGTTTCATTGGTATTATAATAGAACTCACTCTAATACCATGTTAAAACGTTTATTTTATTATTGTACCATAATGAAAAGAGGATATATATATATATATTGAGCATATAAAATGATTAAACTGCCCCTAGTTTTAACATTCTTTTTTGCTCCAAAGTCAAGTATTAATGTATTTAACATAAAATTATTATAGGTGAAGCATGCACTAATAGTGCTTTACAAAAATATTACAAGTACTTTTCAAGATTTTCAAATATTATTAATTTAGGCCGTTTAAAATCACTTTCAATCAAAACTAGGAAGCAGATTCAAGTGAACATTTGTATGAGCATGTACTTTAGACTTGACTTAGAAGGAAAATAAGTACTTTACAAAATATATACGTTTCGTTTTCTGCTTTGACCTTCTTATGACTAGCTGGAGGATAATTTTTTGAATGGGTTTGTTGTTCTCTTGAATGTTTTAACAAGGTATAAGCTTTCTGGTGCTTTTTCTCATTCACTTGACAAGTATCTAAGTACTAATTTGTCTTGACAGGTTGAACTAGCTGCCCTTCTCCATGATATAGGTTTGTCAATGTGGCCATATGTTTCTGATTTCACACCTTCTGCTGTGTGTATGTTATAGACGCACAATGATGCGTCTCATTCTCCACAAGAGTACTTCTAATCTTATCTTTTATGCCTAATAATTGCAGGGGATTACAAATACTTGAGGTATTGATTCTCTCTTACTCGGTTACTTATGGAAATAAATTATAACCATCTATATTATATTCATGCCAAAAGCTTGTTGTATGTAAAACATTGTGACTTTTCTTTTGTGGGTGTTAGGAGGGAGGTTTATTTTCCCTATATTGATTTTATTTGGTTTCAACAATCTATGCACTTTCTTTCTTGTGATGACATTAGAGCCCCGACTCTGATTTGTAGAGATCCAGCAGAGGAGAGGATTGTTGAAAACTTTCTGGAGGAAGAAGGAATAGAGGAGGAAAAGAAAGTAAAGATTTTAAGTATCATCAAGGGAATGGGTGAGTTGTCCCTGCTAATTCTGTTTTTAATCTTTCTTAAGACGAAACGGTGTTCGAACATATGATGAGAAAACGAAAAGCTAATTCTGTTTGTTGAGTTAAACAAGCAAACAAACAAACAATACATAAAGCTGTTTGTTGAGTTATCATATCCTTTTTTAACTTGTTTCTTCTCTCCCTAATCTAAGATTCTTGCTTAGTTGAGAAACATCTTTTGTTGGTTCCTAAAATCTTGCTTTCATTTGAATTTGATACTCACATAAGTAAATCAGAAGTTTCTAACATCTCAGCAATTTACATCCGTGGTCATTTCATCAATTTTTTGTGCATGCATATTAGATCTTCTAAGTTATTTAAACCTTGTTATTTCAGGATTCAAAGAGGAGCTTGCAGGGCGCACTGATGTGATTTCTCCAGAATTTGGGGTTGTACAAGATGCTGATCGTCTCGATGCAATTGGGGCAATTGGTAAAATTTTGATTCATTATTGCACTGGTCACTTGTTACTTTGGTTAGCTCTATCAACAAATTATGTGATTTATATGGTATGTTTGTGTCTGTCATAGATACATTGTAAAAGCACTTCTAACACTAGAAAAGTGATTTTGAACCAAATGTGGAAGTTGTTATAAGTGCTTTCAAGGCTTAGAAAACATATTTTGACATTGTGTGATTCTGTCATATTATGCGCTTCTTGACAGAAATACCACAGAGTATTTGCTTCTTTTTTAAAGCACTTTCTTCTAAAATCCTTGTTTATAGAAACCATTATTTACAAAAGCATAAACAAAAATATCCTTGATATTTTCATAATGGACTAGTGCAGGAATTGCTCGTTGCTTTACTTTTGGAGGAAGTAGGAATAGGATGCTACATGATCCAAAAATTAAACCCCGATCTGATATATCCCAGGAAGAATACATGAATAAAAATGAACAAACTACCATCAATCATTTTTATGAGAAGCTTCTCAAGCTTAAAGATTTGATGAAAACAAAGGTAAAAAGTGTTATTCTGAGAATAGGATATGAAGAGCAAATATAAACGTGCCTTTACTTGTAATAGATAATTTAAAATTTTTTAATCATACTATGAATTATGAGTGTTGGCTTTAGGCCGGGCAAAGAAGAGCTGAGGGAAGGCACAAGTTCATGGAAGAATTTCTGGAGAAGTTGTATGAAGAATGGGATGGAAGAGCTTGAAGAAGGTGATAAATCTCAACTTTTAGTCTTAATCGTTTCAAAATTGCAATGGAGGAAAAATAATCTCCAAATTATGAGGTTGGGAAATGGAATGGCACTACGTTCAGTGTTGTTACTTTTTAATAGTTTATATTTACTCGTCAATAATACGTACTTTGCACGTGAAAAACATGCCCTTAAAAGCTTAATTTGGAAGATTGTAATAGAAGAAAAAAATTACAATAAGATCACATGTAAAAATCATAAATAAAATTATGTTAATGTTTAATTATAAAAATTTCTTTATGAAATGTTGAATAAATAGGTTGAAAATGTACTTCTCAAGATTAAATATACTTTATCATGTAATTTTTTGAGATTGTTTTTAACTAAAATAAAAGTGAAATGAAATTTTAATTAAGAAAAAAAAAAATTCTCATTGAGAAACATAATATTTTTAATGGAAAAAACCACACCAGCCAAAAATAAAAGGAAAAGTCTAAGTATGTCAAATGGCGTGACTTATTAATATTGCTATATAGTCGAGCACACAATAGTATAGTAGAAAAAGATATATACACATAATATTTGATGCTTCTGCTATTATTCTTATTAAAGGATTCTTCTAGTGTAGCATAACCTCTGATCCACTTTACATAAAGTACACAAGGATCAAATATTCGTTGGGAATTCGTTGGATTTTGGTGTGCGTATGTGTAGCTTTAACATAAGAAATTAGCCTTTTCGATGGTTTTTCACCAAAATTGCACCAACCAATTAACATCACTTTGTATTTGTAGAGTCATTTACTTTTCCTCTAATTATTCTCTTTTTATTATATAAGCTGAAATATCAAATAGGGATACCTTAAAGTTTCAAAAATAAAAATAATTACTATTTAAAAGCTCAAACACATAATAATCATTTATAAATAGACCCCAAAAACTATAAAAAGAATAAGGACAATCATATCCACTACTAGGCCATTATTCCAAGTGTAGTTTCCTAAACAAGCGTCACTATATGTAAAAATCTGTTTCTCTACCTACACTTTCTCAAGCAAGTTCAAGGTACTTGTGAATTTTACACATCCAACCATATATATCTAAAGTTAAAATGAGAAAAATAAGATAAAGCTCTCGTATATCTTTAAGATTGACTTCCTATTATTTAACCAAATATTTTTGAAGTTGAGGCTCTTCACGCTTACAAAGATTAACCTTCAATCCATGCTTCATGTACATTGTCAAAGCAAGCTTTGGCTCCACTGGATGCTTAGGCAACACTTTGACCCGACATCGATAAATTATGGAGGCAGCTACGAATTTCATCTGATAGTAAGCAAAATCTTTACCTAAACAAAGGCGTGGACCAGCGTTGAAGGCAGTGAATTTGTAGGCAGACTCGCTCATGTAGCGACCATCTCTTAACCATCTCTCTGGTTTATATTCCTTGCAGTCTTTTCCCCATATAGCTTCCATTCTTCCCATTGTATAAATTGCATATATCACTTTTGTTCCTTTTTTCAATACTGTTCCATCCGGAAATATGTCATCCTCAACTACCTATAATAAAATCATGAGATTACTCGAATCTCATCTCTAAATTTATCTTCTAGTCAACAAACAGAGCAAATAAGAAATAGAAGAAGAAAAAACTATTCCTTGTTTGATGAGAATTGACTAGCTATTTTGTATTCACAACTAAGGACAGAATTGTGAGTACATATATATCATCGTAATGTATGTTTTCACATGTTTAACTACCACTTTTTTGTTTTCTAACGATTTTGCCTATTGTAATAGAAGAAGTTTACATCTTTCTTTCTTTTCTTTAAAAAAAACAAAACACTTGCAAAACAGACTAATAATCAATAGAAAAAACTCTTGCATGTAACAACAGAAAGATTTATGTAAAGTTATTAACAATCAATTTTCAACACTAAAATTCATATTAGTAAACAAATTACCTCTTTATGATCCACAGGAACTGAAGGATACAACCTAAGAGCTTCAGATATAGCAGCCTGCAAATAATCCATTTTCTTAACATCCTCTGCCTTAAAAATAACTCCTTTTTCACCTTCATCTTTCCTCTCACCAATAATTCGACAAAGTTCTTCATGAATTCTCTCTTCCACATCTGGGTTTTGATCAACAAGCCAAAAAAACCAACTCAAAGCTACAGAAGAAGTATCTCTCCCAGCTAATATAAAATTTACACAAATATCCCTCAAGAACTTGTCACTAAATGGCTTTCCATTTTCATCTTTTAACCCCATAAACACTGTCAAAAGATCTGATTTTTTACCATCACAGCCTAAACAGACTTCTTTCTTTCGTGTTTCAATCACATTGTTTGCAAATTCATCAACCCCTTTGATAGATATCTTTAGCTTTCTCTCCATCCCAATATTAAAATGTCTCATGAATTTCCATATCCATGTTGGTGTAACAAAACGAACAACAGTTGCTTCAGTTGCATCTTCAAATGCTTTTGCAAATGGAATTTGAGGTAAACCCGGTCTAAGACAACCCGGGTCAACACCGAAAGCAATCATACAAACATTATCGAATGTTAGTCTTAACAAAACATCTTGGAGATCAATTGGACTTTTTTCTTGGATTGAATCTTCCAAAACTGGTAAGAGTCTAGCATGAACAAGTTCAAGTAATGACTCAGTGGTTAGAAGTCTAAATTTGGAAGAGTGAAACTCAATACTAGCTGTTTTTCTCTGTTTTTGCCAAGTCTCATCATCAGCACTAAAAATCCCATTTCCAAGAAGATCATGAACCGTCTCTCTAAAATAAGGACCTTTAGGGAAGTTGGGAAACTTAGTTTTCAAAAGATGTTCTAAGTTTCTAGGATCTGACGTCATGACACAATTTAGACTACTAAACCAAGGACCTTTGAATAGGAACGTACCGTTTTGTCTTCTAAGGATATCTGATATCCATTCATATGTGTTGGTTTGAATTCCTAGAATCAAAGAAGGTAACATTCCTAAGATTGGCCAAATGGGTAGACCATGACGTTTTTTTTGTCTTAGGGAATGAATGGTAATGAAAACGGTAATGGCTAGGCACAGCTCAAAGATTTGAATGTTATAGAGGAAAAAGAATTGCATGTAGGCTAAGTTTTTAGAGAGAGAATGAGAAGAAGAAGAAGAAGAAGAGAGAGTAATGAGATTGGTGGATAGAAAAGAAAAGAAAGGAATGTGAGAAGTGAGATTTTTCCCGATCATAGTGTTTGAATGAGAAGGAATGGAGAAGGAATGCATGAAGAAATAGTTAGTTTGAAGGGAGTAGTGGGTGTGTTTTTATATATTGAGGCCTTAAGAGAGAAAAGTGTTTTTGCTTGGCGTGCTTTGTTTTTACCCAACGAGTCGTTTTGATTTGGTGAGCTGAAATTTTGTGGTAATGAAAAGTGGTGTGTATTTTCTTCGCTCTTTTATGGATAACCTATGTGATAATTACTTATGAGATGGGTTTTTGATTTTGATGATTTTTCACTTTGAAATTAGAATGTTGGGTTTTGATTTTTTGGATTGAGTGTTAGAAATTGGGATGGAATTTGAAAGTGTGTAAATGACGTGTGCTGAGAAGTGGGTACGACGGATAACCTAAGTAAAATGATTTGTACAAATTTAAATTTGCTCTGTTTCCTCTGTTTATTATTATTATTATTATCGGACTTGTTGTCTAGTTGTTGAATTAATATCTCAATATTCCAATTCTTAGCGGAAAAAAATATTAGTTAATTAAATTGAATCCACTGAAATTATGGTGAACTACATATATTACACGTTCGGTCTGTGACAATTTCTACAAATCTTTAACCATGTAACGACCTGTTTTTTAATATTATTTTTTCTCCAGTACATCGTACATACCTCTCTTAAATCTATGGAAAATTGAACATTTTACATTCATGTCCAACTTTCAACTTAACTAAAACTGCACATTTTCCAAGAGTAAGCTTTTCAAGCAATCATTTTACAAGAATTTTATGGATCTGGGTGCACGATGGGTTTTGGTGGCCCAATGCTTTCATCCCTACCAGGGTTTCGAGAATATATATATATATATTTATTTATTTATACCTAATGTGTCTTAGAATGTTTTCTTCGTAATGGTGTTTTATTTATTTATTATTCTATAATGCAATATAATTACATGTTTGTCCTTCTTCAGCTAATTTTAACAGTTAACCCTGTTTAAACGTTTACACTCGATTTCCAATATGGAATTGCTTCCACAAAAAGATGGAATTATGAAAGTCATTTTAATTGTATTAAGTATATGCTTTAATTACTTTATTTTTATAAGAGACATTTAGATCACTCTCTCTCTACAAAAATGTGGCACTTTAGTCACTTTTTTAACAGTAAAATATTATTTTATTAATAAGAAATTATGATATAATAATAAAGTAAATCTAATAGGGATAAATTTGTTATTTTATTTTAGCAGTTTAAAATTGAATTTAAACAATAAATTTTTATTTTTTGGTTAAATGCTACTGTAAATTTTATATTTTATGAAATTTTTTGTATTTTTTAGTACTTTTTTGTATCACGTTTATGTTGATCCAAACTAAATACCAACAAAAATGCAATATAAAAAAGTGCCCATAAATACTAAAAATTTCATAAAATATATAACTTATAAAAGCAGTAGAAATTTTTAAAAAAATAATATTGTATTATTCAAATTCAGTTTTAAACTGTTGAAATAAAATGACAATTTTGTCATCATAAAATTTACTTTATTATTTTATCGTAATTTTTTATTAATAATTTTATTCTTCAAAACGTAATTAAAATGTCTCATTTTTTGTTATAAAAATAATTTAAGTGTCACTTATAAAGACAAAATTATTAAAATGTTCTAGTAATACAAATAAAGTGAGCCTAAAATACTTAATCCTCTCGAAAAAATGGAATTTAATAGTTGAATGCTGGCTGTTAATATTATTATTGCTCCTAGTATTGTGTAAATTTTACCCAGTCTCTTCAAATTCTGACACGGCCTAATTTGAACCAGACGGAAGCTTAAATAGGTTATAAGAAGTTTGACGAAGCTTAACCCAATTAATTTTGAGAAGCTTAGCCTGAACTCAACACGGACTTTAAAAATTAATTTTAAATTTTATAAAATTTATTTACGATGACATTATATTTATACTTTTCAAAACTCAATTAAATTTGAGTATTGATGTAGGTTTAACCTGTTAGCGTAAGTCATGTAATTAGTGTCTATCTGTAATAAAGTTCTAAGTTGTACATAGTTCTTTTTTATTTAAGATTCTTGTATTTTATCTTCTATATATACCTCTATTGTGAGGTAGTAATAACATATATAAAAATATATTTCATTTAGTATATTTAACTTGATATCAAAGCGAAAGTTCGTAAAGGAATTTTATCTTCTTTTTTCTGTCAGCGTCACCATCACCTTGCCAGCACCGCCGCTCCGCGCTGCCTTTCTGTCCAGTGCCCCCGCTCCTTCCGCACTTTGTCCCTCCGCCTTCCGCTGCCTGTCTGAGCTCCCTCAGATGTGCTGTTGATCCACTCTGCGCGTCCACACTCCTGTCTGTCGCACCAGGCGCCGCGCGCCCCCTGTTCTGCTCAGAGCCTCTCGCCGTCCGCGCCTTTGCTCAGCGCTCTGTCCTTCCACTAGCCTGTTCTGCTCAGTGCCTCTCGCCGTTCGCGCCTCTGCTCAGCTCTCTGTCCCTCCACACCTCTGGCCGTCAATGGAGGAAGAGATGGAGGCATTACAGAAGAACGATACTTGGCAACTTGTGCCTTCACCACAAGGCAAGAAGGCAATTGATTGTTGATGGGTGTTTACTGTAAAATATAATGCTGATGGATATGTGAATCGGTATAAAGCCCGCCTTGTAGCAAAAGGGTTCACTCAGACGTATGGTGTAGACTACGATGAGACTTTTGCTCCGGTTGCCAAAATGAATACTATTCGAGTTTTACTTTCAATTGCTGCAAGCTTTAATTGGCCACTTCGACAGCTTGATGTCAAGAATGCATTCCTTCATGGAGAGTTAGTCGAGGAGGTATACATGAATCTTCCACCTGGGTATGTAGCTGTTTCTCCTGGTAATTTTGTATGCAAATTGAAGAAGTCTTTGTATGGTCTCAAGCAATCCCTTTGAGCCTAGTTTGGAAGGTTTTTACAGTTCATGCAGAAGGTTGGTTACAGGCAGAGTAATTCAGACTATACGCTATTTCTCAAACATCAACAAGGGAAGGTAACGACTCTAATTATTTATGTTGATGATATGGTAATTACTGGAGATGATGCTGTTGAGATAGATAAATTACAGAGACAGCTAGCCTCTGAGTTTGAGATGAAGGATTTGGGTGAACTGAAGTACTTCATAGGAATTGAGGTAGCTAGGAGGAGCGAAGGAATCTTTTTATGTCAGAGAAAATACATTCTTGACCTACTAACTGAAACATGCATGTTGGATTGTAAACCTATTGACACTCCTATTGAGCAAAATCAAATCATTGTCTAGTAGAGTATCCAGATCAAGTACCAACTGATTGAGCTCGCTGTTAGAGGTTAGTTGGGCGCCTAATTTATTTGACACATACTAGACCAGATGTTGCATATGCAGTAAGTGTGGTAAGTCAGTTCATGCATAACCCAAGTGAGAGTCACATGGATGCAGTTGTGAGAATTTTAAAGTACTTAAAGTCAGCTCTAGGGAGAGGAGTAATGTTCACTAAACACAACAATCCTCTTGAAGTTTGTGGCTTCACAGATGCAGATTGGGCAAGAAGTATTACAGATAGAAGGTCGACATTGGGTTACTTTACCTTTGTGGGAGGTAATTTGGTTATATGGAAAAGTAAGAAGTAGAAAGTTGTGGCGCGGTCTAGTGCTGAGGCTGAGTATAGAGGTATGGCTCATGGTGTTTGTGAATTGTTGTGGATAAAAAGTTTATTGTTTGATTTGGGTCTCGAACTCAAAAATATTGTGGAGTTGTATTGTGATAGTCGAGCAGCCATTGACATATCACAAAATCCAGTACAGTATGATCGCACTAAGCACGTGGAGGTTGATCGTCATTTTATAAAAGAGAAGCTAGATGCTAAACTCATTAGCTTTCCTTTTGTTCCCACTGAGAAGCAACTTGCAGATGTGCTCACCAAAGGAGTTTCCAAGAAGGCGTTTTATAACTCACTAAGCAAGTTGAGCATGGTCGATATGTATGCGCCAATTTGAGGGGAGTGTTAGCGTGAGTCATGTAATTAGTGTCTATCTGTAATACAGTTCTAAGTTATACATAGTTCTTTTTTATTTAGGACTCTTGTATTTTATCTTCTATATATACCTCTATTGTGAGGTAATAATAACATATATAAAAATATATTTCATTCAGTATATTTAACTTAACCAATAGAGTGGGATAGAAGAACAGGTTATTCAAAAAAGGTATGTGTCTCATCTCAAGTTTTAAAATGTTTATTTTGCTTGTAATGTTTATAATTTTAGTATTTTTGTTATGTATATTTTGATCAATGTCCCTCCAAGAAATTATTTTCCTTTCATGCATGTTATATTTTAACAGTTTTGACATATTTACGAACCTTTGTATCAAAATTAGGGGTGGCAATTCGTGTCGTAGCTCGTTTGACCGAATCGAAACCGAATCGAAAAACCCGAATCGAACACGAATCGAATAGGATTTGGGCCAAATTTGGCCCAGCTCGAGTAGCTCGAAAAAAAACGGGCTGGGTTCGGGCTGGGTTCGGGCCAGCCCGGTAGCCCAAATTCTTTTTTTTTTTCTTTTTCTTTTTCTTTTCTGATAAATATAAATATTATATTTATACCCTAAACCTAACAAATAACGCTTAAATTCTGAAATCCCTAAGTTCACATCGCCATCGCGCCTCTCTTTCAGTTTCCCAATTTCCTCAGCCCGCTCGCGACCTCGCCTTCGCCTGTCACGATCTGCCGCCTGTCGCCAGCCCCTCAGCCCGTTCGCGACTTCGCCTGTCACGATCTGCCGTCTGTCGCCGCTGATACTCGCAAGCAGCAACAAGAAGAACCTGGGTTTACATCTGTTTCCAGTGAACAGAGAAGTGCTTCTGTACTTGTAGAACAGGATCAACGGAAGACTTTGAAATTTGGGTTCTCTTCTAAAAGTTCTACTTCTAAGGTACAAACTTAGTCTATGATTTGGTTTTAACTTTAAAAATGATGTTTGGTTTAAAATTTCAAGTAGAAACTGAATTTTCATGTTAGATCTACTTGCATATGAGTTTTGAAACGAGGAAACCATGAATTAAACATTTACTTATAGTTGGTCTCAACATTGGTTTTTGCTCAAAGAAATCATCACCCAGACCCTCAGGTGGATTATTACCCGCCATGTTATAACTCAAACAATTGGAGTGTTCCAGGCCGACAGAAAAATAGACAACCCAGAAAAGGAAAAAATTTAAAATTCAAAAGCAATCAGATCACAAAGAAACAAATTATAGAGAAAGAGAATTAAATGTCGGGATCTGGGTATAAATGGAACTACCTGATACGTGTTATCAAATTTATCATACATGAAGCGAGTGATGATACTGGTTTTATTATTCATCCGTACCCTTCTGTATAAGTGTATATGAGCTATTGAGCTGATCACCATGATTGAGGCTGTGGGTTCAGAGCTTTTTATTATGTTTATTGTTTACTGACCTGTTCATTCTTTTACACATAACAATATTATATCTACTACACTATACATTTCAGTCCCCCATTTGGTCTTTCTTAAAATTGCAATGGATCTTAAATAAAGTGCGCACTGACATTAAATTTTCAAAGCCTATGCCAGTAAAGGAAAGGTTTATATCCTTTAAAACCCCACAAAGATTCACAATTTAATTTCTCTCCGATTGTTTGCATATTTATTTATTATTTTTAGAGTAATGTAATACTCTCCTGCTTATTGTTTTATTAAAAGAATGGGTAGTTATTTATTCCAAGAAAATTTATTTATTAATTTTATTATCGACATAAAATATCATATTAACAATAGCTTTTTATTTTTGATTATTAACTTACAACACATTGTTTTATTTCAGTCAAAGAATTAATATGGAGGTAGGCAGGGATGAAATAGTTAATATTGTGGAAAACACGGTAGAAGAAGATGAAACAACCACTGGTGTTCTTCCAGATTCAAAAAGGCAAAAGGTGATGTCAAAAAGATCATGGATATGGGAACACTATGAGACTCTTCCTTTGGATTTTGATAAAATTCCACGAGAGAAGTGCAAGTATCGTGGTCAAATTTATCAAAATAGGTCTGAGAATGGAACAGGTACTTTTACTCGTCATTATAAAAAGTGTACTATGAGAGATACACGTGATGTGGGTCAGATGATTATTGAAAAATCTAAGAATATGGTTTCATGTCGTTCTGAATTTAATCCTGAAAAGTTTAGAGAGTTATTAGTTGAAGCTATTATTATACGTGACTTGCCTTTTCAATTTGTGGAATAATTGATATATTTAACAATTTTTATTTGTGTTTAAGATAAACCATGTGAGGAGCTTGCTGAAGATATTGCAAGTGAGGTGACTACTGAAGCTGGTACTCAAAACTCTAATAACATGGTTGTAATACATAAAAACTAATAAAATTGCAAATTTTTCATTTTATTTTATTCTTGAAAAGAAAATTTATGCTTCTTAATGTTTATATTTTAAATTGTTCACCACTTAAAACAACGTCAATTGCTCTGTATGGAAGAGTGTTAAAAGACTTAATTTCCTGTAAAAAAATATCTTAATTCTAATCATTTTCGTAAATTATCACTTTATAAAATAGATGTTTAAATCAAGACATTTCAACCAAAAAGAAAAATTACATTTTAGTTTATTACTCCTCTAAGATGTTCTATTTTCAGTCAATTTTATAACTTCTTTAATGCTAAATCCATGCATTATAACAAACTAATTTGGTATTTTTAGTGTTATCTAGTACAATATAACTAGTATTTTATATTTTTATTTCTATATTTATTCATAAATTATATCCTTAAATATTTTTTAACAAAATTATAAATATGATCTTTTATTTATTTTATATTGTAAAATTTATTCTTAAATTTAATGTTATTGGCCGCACTATTATAGCGCAATAACATCAAAGCCTCTTTGTATCCAAGGTTTGAGATTCGATTTTTGGTATGCATAAATTGTGTAATGTTTTAAAAAAAAAAAAAATCATGTTCCTTAACTACGAGTAATAATAATTTGTGGCTGTTGAAGATATGCTGTGCATATCTCATGTTCAAATGGTACTATACCTAAACTGAAAAAAAATAAGCATAAGAGGAGTGGGAGGAAAAGGGGGGAGAGAGAGTGCTATAAACTGGAATCCAACAGAGATGCAAAACAAAAACAGTAAAATATGATATCCAGGATATTAGTTGCGCCGAAAAGCAAAAAGAAATTTAGGTCAGAGCCTCAGAACAAAATATACATACATGTGTGTGTGTGTGGATATATATATATGCTAATAATGGTGCTTTTCTTCTATATTTGCCATTTTCAATTTGTTATTGTCTACGTGATGGTCATTTGTTTTGTCATGCTCAGTGCTAAGAGCACATGATTGGTTGTACCATCATATTATACCCTGTAACCTGAAATTATACTCTACTATTTTTATTGTATCAGTTAGCTTTGATGAAAAGCCATAATATATAGTCCATCGTCCATAATACTGAGGTCCAATCTTATAACTTTGATTGAGATCATGAGATATTTCTGTTTTGTTATAAAAGGCGGCCTTTAATTTGCATATATAGTGGTACTACAAGTTTTGTTTTTTACTCGTTTCTTTCTAAAAGCATTGCAAGACTGTTTGAGAGAGAATATCACTTGATCAAGTTAAAAATAAAGCATCTGTTTTTTCTTAGCAAAAAAAAAAAAAACTTGATAAGAGAGGCATGATAATAGTAATAGGCTCGATAAGAATACCACAACTGAACTATAGCATCATCAGAGGACTAGTAGAAATTTCGTAATAGGCTTGTATATTTGTTTTCAGGTTAATTATTGTTTAGTTAAGCTGATTTTGTAGTCATTTTTATAAATTTGTTTAGGTAATGGCTGTTATGCAGAAGCAATCATAGTCATTGGAGGATATTATTTCAACGAATCATAATGCCCAATCTTGATATATATTTTTGAATTATGCCATTTAGATAGCCATTGATTGTCCAACTAATGTAACAGATGTCGCTTGCTTTCAACAAGCACAAGTCCATAAATCACTTGAATATGTGGACATGGTCGGTAATTGAAGGCTAGAAAGCATGGCTTCATTTAACTACTTATAATATTACTTGGAGGAGATCGATGCTAATTAATAGTCACAGTTGTATTGTACTGCTTTCCCTAATTTTTTGCAAGTGGATATATATATATATGTGTGTGTGTGTTGAGAGAATAAGTGATCTTGTTACCCACCCCTTTTTAGTTGTTTTCATTTCAGAAATCAGAATATTTACAAGGGGATGTGGAGAGCTGGTCAATCTCTGATCTATTTTCAGATAATATAATTGACATAGAGGCTGACATCTTTTTTTCTTTTTTCTTTCTACTGATTCTTACCTTTTAATTTCTATTCGTTAGCTGTGAAATATGGTTTACTGAAACTCTCTCCCTTATAGGTGAGTACCAATCCTGTTCTCATGTGTTCGTATGCCCGTATAATTTATGTACTTTGGTCCATTTCTTATAGATTATCTGAATAAGAAACGAAAAGATCCATGAGTGTGTACCATTTATTTTTAGAGAAACCATTTTTACTAGCTCCTTATTAGTCGCTTCACCAGTGAAAAAACTTGTCATAGCCTTAAGCAAAAGCCAATTATACCCTTGCATATTAATCCCTTTTATCTGGAGCCCATTTACTATGGAAACTGACTCGACAATAGAAAGGACCAAATGTCACATTCATACACTTATATGCGACTTAGTTAAAGTAGTAAACAAAGATGTTAGGTCCTTGCATTTTTCTTGTCAATGTCTTGGAGAAACTTTTCAGGAAGATCCATATATTCAGCACATTCTCTCTTTATGTCGGATAGTAGCTCTTCTTCTCCTGCCTTATGAAGGTTTCTGATTAGTATCGTGAAAGTCAGCTTATCAGGGGCACAATCTGATGCCTTCATCAATTCATAAGTCTCCATCGCCTTTTCAATATTACCAACTTGCATATATGCTCCAATGAACTCGGTAAATGCCCTTGTGTTAGGTTGTAATCCTTTTTTAATTACTTCTGAAAATACTTGTTCAGCCATTTCAATTTGTTTCTTCTTTCCCAATAATTGAATCATGTCACAGTAGAGGGAAACATCTTGCTTGTACCATACTTCCTTCTGGACAAAATTGAAGACCTACAAAATTTCGGATTTCAAATCAGACCATAAAAGTAAAATAAAACCCCAAGGCAAAATACCACTTTTATTGATAAATGAGCAAGTTGAAAGAAACTGGGAGCAACTTTAACTTTAGGAAAAAGTATCATAAAAGTCCTTTTATTTTTATAAAAGGTGACATTTAGTTCCTTAAATTATAAAAAATGTTTTTAAATCCATTTGTTTTTGAAAAATGTGTTTTTAAATCCCTGTACTTGTAAAAAATATGTTAAGCAAGGACAAAGTTAATTTTTCATTCAATCCAAAAGAATAACAGATGTGTTACATGCATATTTATATTTTTCGATATATATATACGTAAAAAAATTAATATTTAATTAAAAAATTACTCAATTTTTTTAGTTTTCCAAAAAAAAAAAAAAACTTAAATAAAATTTTCAATATAATTTAAATATAATTTTCAATAAAATTTAAATAAAGTTTTAATTGTCTAATATTTAAAGTCACAACTTAAATAATAAAAATTTTATTTAAGTTTGATTTAATTCAATAAAATTTAAATAGAATTTTCATTGTTTAATATCTAAAATCACAAATTAGATAATGAAAATTTTATTTAAGTTTAATAGAAAGAAATTGTAAAAAATTAGATTAATTTTTTAATTAAAAATTATTTAATTTGATATATATCTATCGAAAAATATAAACATGCATGTGACACACAGGGGCAGATGTATGAAGGGGCTAGGGGGGGCTATAGCCCCGGCCAACTTTTTTACAAAAAATTAATTACGTGTATATTTTTTGCATTAAATAAATATTTTATTTATATTAATATATTGTTTCTAATTTTTATATACATATTTTAGTATATATTAGCAATATTTAACAAATACGTGGATAAAAATTATATAAATTGTAAATAAAGTGGTTAAATATATATTTTTTTTCCATGTATTTGATAACTATTAGTAACAAAAATAAAATTAGAGTAGTATACTACAAAAAATTCTTCCTAAATATAAAAATTCAAATAATGTTTAAATATTTTTAAACTCAACATTACAAAAATAAAATTAAAAAAATAAGTATATGATAAGCTTCATATTAAATTTTTTTAAGTTTATGTTTATTATATTTTATTTCAATCCAAATTTTAACTTTATCTAATATTATATTATTTGATATTTTATTTTAATAATCTTTTAAAATTTATTTGAAATTTTTTTATATAAAAAGTTTATTATTTTTATTATTATTAGTCATTCTTATATTATTTATAAATACATTTTTTTAAATATAGTCTCAAGTTTAAAATTATAAATCATATTTTACTTTTTACATTTTTATATGATTATTTTAGTTTTAATGTCTATAAATCTTAATGTATTTGATTAAGCTTTTTATTTGCTTAGATTTTTTAGTTAATAAATTTATTTTATTCATAAATGATACTAATATTTATTAACTTGTTATATTTTTTTTAATTTTCGTTATAAGTTAATTATAATGTATTAACTCTATGTCTTTATTATAATATGACATGAAAAAATTTAGTGTTGAATTGAGTATAATTTATTATAACTCTTATTAATTTTTTATTTTGTATATATAAAAAAAAATTAGCCCCCCGCAAAATTTTTTCTGGCTCCGCCCCTGGTGACACATGTACTATTCCGTTAGATTTAATAAAAAATTGGATGAAAAATTAATTTTGTCCTTACATGACACCTTTTTTACAAGTAAAGTAACTTCAGAACACCTTTTTTATAAGCAAATAGACTTAAAGACACATTTTATAAGTTAGAGGACTAAATGACATCTATTACATAAACAAAGGGATCATTTTGACTCTTTACCCTAAATTTTACACATTATTCAATCAATTCATATAGTCAACCAATAACAAAGTAAGCCAACAAGATTGGAAAATAATAACAGGAGACAATAGCTTCGAATCTTGCAATCGCAGCTGTGTTGTCTGGCATAAAATTATTAATGTTGAAGCTCTTCTTCAAGTTCATCGAAACAACTGGACAAAGACTGATGGCTTGGACATTAAAGAGGTGGATTGTAGCACATTCGTGTTTTATTTTGAGGATGCGACTGAGTTGGAGATGGTGCTTAAAAAAAATGTGATGCAGAGGTTTGATCCAAGTGTGTCTCCTTTTAATCTTATGTTTGATTCCACCACGATTTGGGTTAACCTCCATTATCTCCCAATGGATTGGAGACTGGAGGCAACTGTGAGGAGGATCCTAGGTTTTGTTGGTTCTATACAAATCATTTGTTTTTTTTATCTGGTGATCTTTGCTATCAGTTAGTGTTAGATTATAAAAAAAATATCATATATTGTTAAACAATGATACTAGTGTACTGCTTATAAGTAGCATGTGACTTAGTTTTCTTTGAGGTTAACATTTCTGGAATGGATAACTTATGTTGCTTATATACTATATAAAATTTATATTATATCAGACTTTCAGTTGATCAAATGGGCCCAAAAAAAAATCTAATAGGCTTATTCACAAAAAAAAATATGAGCCTTGCAAAAATATAAAAGAGAAGTGACAAAATAGATTTAGAATACAACAAAATAGATTAAAAATACAAAATATTGGACCAAATGACTCACACTTTAAACAAGAATGTTATAATATAAAAAGAATGTTTCACATCACTAAACAATAATATTAGGTGTAATATTTATAGGTAGCATAAGACTTAGCTTCTATTGAAGTTAACTTTTTAGAAGTGGAAGACTCATGTTGTTTATACACTATATAAATTTCCTTTAAAGGATTCATAGAGCTTGAATTCCTCATAGAAATGACCATGTATGGATGGATTTTAAGTATGAGAGGCCACCAAAGTTTTGTTACTATTGTGGCAAGATAACTCACCAAAATGTTTTTGTGTTGTGTGTATTGCCTTTGGGGGTAAATATGCACAATATGAAGAAGAAAACCAATGTTAGTAATAAGAAAAAGGAAAAAGGTAGGATTGTGTGTAAGGTGAAAGAGAACTTGGCTTCTGCCTCTGGAAAAGGAAAGAATGCAGGGAATGTAGGGAGTGTTAAGAATGGTAAGTGATTAAGGAAAAGCTTGAATGATGTGAGCTATATGAGTACTATGCTCCCCGTACTCGTTGGTTTATCCCACCGTACCAGTGTTGACACTGCACCGAAATAATTTGGACACAAAAGTAGAAGACTAGAAGAAGAAAGCAGAGGAAACTAAAGCTGAAGAAGAAGAAGAGGAAGGGCATGTGAAAAATTGAAGAAGAAGACGAGGAGGGGGAGGCGGCAGCACTTATAGCATTAGGGCATAAAAAAATTTAGGCCTTTTAACTTTGTATATTTGGGCATTTTTATTTTCTTAAATTTTTTTTATATGGGCTGACCACTTCTATTTTTCAAAAGTTCATTATAAAATTTAGGCTTTTTAACTTGATATAGTTGGACCTTTTATTTTTTTTTATATGGCTGACCACTTTTAATTTTCAAAAGCTAAAAAACAAATTTTCATATAGTTAAATTTTCATTAATAAAAATAGTATAAATTAAAAAAATATATATCAAAATCAGTTAATATAATTCAATAAACACCTAAATCTTTTCATAAAAAAATTAATTATAAATACAGTTTTTAATATAAATATAATTAATTAAAATTTAATATAATAATTTGTCGTCTAAGTATCATGTCCAAATATTGGACACATATTCCCGTATCTTAAAATTTTAAAATTCTTGGGCCTGACCTTCACATATGTGTTTGTATCCTACACTTCTACTTGAGTCTGGGTAACATAGCTTGAGTAACATTCAATGTGGGTTATAAATATAAGTGCACTGTGTGCAATTGGAGAATGATGAAGCTGATAATATGGAAAAAAAGCTATTGTGGACTTGGTTGTTTAAATGACTTGAAGTGGAAGCATTTGGAGGCATTGTTGGGCTGATGCAGTATACATGTGCTTGGGACTAAGCCCTTCTGGTTCTGTTATGTTTTTATTTGTCTTGTTTGGTTTATTTCTAGTTGGAAGACTATGTTTGCAGACTATTGTTTGCTGTTTTTGTTTAGTTTGATGGTTGTGGTACTCTATTTTGTTTATGTTTCTCGTTTTTGTAATGTCTTGTGGTTTGTATTTATTAAAAATGTGTCTCTAATTAAGCCAAGATTATTGAACAAATTAATAGCATACCATGAAAGGCAAGAGTTGGTGGAGGTAAGGAATTCAAAAGTTGGTGCAACTAATTAAGAAATTGTGCAACCAACCCTTGACAATTTACACACAAACTTCCCTATAAATAGAGAAATAAACCAAGCCATAAAATCATCCCAAGTAATTTATTTCAAGAGTTGCATTTGAGAGAAAGAGAGAGTAAAATTAAGAAGCTCATTTTGGTAGCTTCAAAGTGTTCGAATTAACACATTTGGTAGTTGCTCTTCTTTTGTTTGTTAAAGAAAAAATCTCTAAATTTAGTATCTTGGAATCTTGGGGTAATTGAGAGTTTGTACCCACTTTGTAAACACTATTTGAATAGTGAATTATTCTCCTCGTCTTTTCCTGTGGATTAGTCCTTACGCTGAATCACGTAAAATTTGTGTGTCCACTTTGTTATTTAATTTCTCTACGTTTGGTTACCGTAGTTGTTTGTTACTCAATTGAGTGCTTATTATTTAAGAAAGTTATGTCTAAAGAGATTGAAATTTAAGTTGCTCCGGTGTGACCATCTAATCTTTCCTAGAAGCTTTCTTATAATATGGTTTTCTTTATGCTCTTGAGGATTTGATTCTATTGCTCTGTATTATACTGGATAACGCAGGTGAAAGGTCGGAAAATAATAAGCTAACCATTTGGAGAAGGAAAGCCTTGAGAGGAACCATGAAGATAAGACTACCAGATGGTTATTAACTAGGCCAAGTATGCGGCTAAATTCTTTCCTTGGGTTCTCGAAATAGCTAAGAAAATAGGTTCTACACTAGTATTAATCAAAGCATAATTTGATAATATGCATCACTTTATAGTGAAAGCACTAAACCACGAATCGAACTCTAATTTATATTATCATTTACAAAGAAACATACTAACAGATTGTCAAAATGCAGAGAAACCCAAAATTAAGTTTTTGCTCGAAAACATAGAAAAGAAACCGAGTAAAGAGTATATTATCATATATTTATTGAACACTGAGACATAGAGAAATAACAATAAAGCAATAATACCTTGAGGGCTAAATCTACTTCATTTTGTCTCTGCAACTCAGCCAAAGTATGCATTAAGTCTGCTTTCAACAGTCTACTAAGTCTACCATCAAAAACCTCCTCAAGTTTCGATGGGTTTGATTTGGCTAATTTCAGAGACTGAACTGCCTGAATTGCTTCGCTAGTTAAAACCCGTGACCTCCACAAGGGCTTTCTGGGTCCCTCCTTTCGGAGCCCACAGACAACATTCGAACTTCTTGAACAATAAGATAAGCTCAAAGAAGAGCCAAGTTGGAAGTTTTGGCTAAGACTCATTACAGGAAAATGGAATTTGAGTGAACCCATAGTACTATCTAGTCTACAAAGGAGAAGAAGAAGAAAGGCAGCAACTTTGGGCGTTACTGGTAGAAACTTTATACTCTTTGCCTAAACTCTAAAGCACGGATCGCGAGGGTCCTCACACGTGCCAAAGTGTGACGATACATTATAATCGTGGGATATCCGCCAGCCCCATTTGGAGAAAAAAATAGCATAACAATTTGCAGAATTGCTACAGTTAAATATGGGGCTATCGGCGTCAAAGAGAGTGAAGGGGTCGCTCACAAACTCGACCGAGTTCGACTCAGCGTGTGACTCAGCCTACTGGCACTGCCTATCTCTAACGCAACACGCATTCCCAGGTGTCTTCCCTTATCAACTTAGCACAGCCTCCGATTATCTCCACAATATCCTGTCCACCGTCCATCTCCAATTACTCGTCCTCAAGTGGGTCCCATCTCCCCCAACTCGCTCTCAGGTCGACTCGGCCCTCCAGCGAGTCAGAACTTTCAAATCCAACAATGATTCTGCAGCAGAGGACCAAACTCTGGACAAATCCCATTTCAAGGCATGGGCTTTGGAGCTGTTCTCGGAAGCAATCGTCTCCAACGCCAGAAAAGCGGTACTTTGTCGAGTTCCGTTTGGAATTGCTGGTATCGCCGGAATCGGAGCTTTGACTCGGTCTGGAAAGGATTTGGTCGGAACTGCAATTGGGGTTTACACCGTTGGCGTCGCAACAGCAATCTATATAAGTTTGTCGGCGTAATTGTGGCTGTGTATTATTCATTACGATGAACTCGTAATAATAGATAATATACTGAGGAGAAAAGGTTACATGTTGACTCAATTTGTTAGTGATGTGTGATGTGAATTGTTCAAAATGGTTACAATTTATGCTCTATCTGTTCTTTGATCATTAGAATATTTGAAGGAAGCTTTTCAAAGTTGAGAGCTTTTTCAGCTAATGATTTATGCTGAAACATTTTGTTAGCTGATTTATAACTGCCAAGTCTTGAGACACTTTCAGCGTTTCAGCTGAGTCTGAGTCAATTTGTTACTGATATATGATATGAATTGTTCAAATGGTTGCATTTTATGCTGTAGTTACTCTTGATTATTAGAATTTTTGAAGGTTTTTCAAGTTGTGAGCTTTTGTGTTAATAATTGTATGCTGAAACTAGCCTATTTAAAAGTTAAAACCATTGAGTTTGAGTCGTCATTGGTCTGGAACTGTAAGTGAGAACTCTTCCCTGTTAATGAGAGAGTAATAGTTGATAAGTTTTACTGACTTATAGGTGTATTCAATTGAGACTTTTAATGATTTTTAAATGAGTTGAATACACCATCCTTAATATTACTTTCGTAATTAATTAAATGAGTTGAGGTTAGAAGTGAAAAGGACAATAAAACTTGTCAGCCAGAGAAGATAGATAGGGAGAGAGTAGATGGAGAGTAATAAAAATTCATAAATTATTAGAATGATTATAAATAATATGGCTATGCAGTTTCCGGCTATATATTACAATGACTCATAGATCTGTTCCAGAAATAAGTTGTCTGATCGAGTTTGTCCTATTTGTGCTAATAAGGATGAGACTGTAGAACATCTATTATTGGGTTGTCATTGGAGTAATAAAGCTTGGGGTTCATGTCTGGTTTTTTTCATGATTCAAATACGAGCAGTGTTTCTAACTTCAGTGGATGGTTCCAGGACAGATTAGTGAGTTTATGTTTCATCCTGGCTCACTTGTGCTGGCTGGTGTGGAGTATCTGGGGAGCAAGAAGTAGGTGTGTGTTTGAGAGGGTAGCTCCTGATACTGTCACTACTGCTCTGTTAGCTAGAATTCTTGCAAATGAATTCCTTGATGCTCGTATAGCTTTTAAGTAGAGTAATGGCCAGCAATTAGTAATGATAATGCTAGTCATAGAAGCTGGTTCCCCCTGAACTAGGTGTTGTGAAGCTCAATAATCAATTGTGATGGTGCTTACTTGCGAGGGAATATGCATGGCTATGTTGGGATTGTTGTTAGGAATTGTGCAGGTGTTTTAGTCTATGCTTTGGGGTGTAAGGAGAATGTTATATCAGTGGATCACCTTGAATTGTTAGCTGCCATGCGTGGTTGGAGTTGACTGAGCAAAGAGGTTGGATGAACATTGTTGTGGAAACTAACTCACAGAGAGCTGGTAGCTGGATAGCTGGGATGAGTTCTCTTGGGCCTTAGATTTTAGACCTGTTTTACAGGATATCAGAAATTTAATTTCTCTTTGATTCCTGTACTATGCAGTGGATCAGTAAGGAGGGTAATGGCTTGGCAAATGTTGTTTGAAGTGAGGTTTAAATTTTGTTTATGGGCTAGATAGTTTTCCTGGGGAGTGGGGAGATTAAGGATTTTGCTTTTTGTGAGCAATTGAGTAAATTCTGTTATAAAAATCTTTCATCTGACAGAAAAAATGAATAAAAATAGAATAAAGGCTATACGAAAATGATGAATATCTTTTGATTATTGTTAATGAACATACTATGTAGTATATATAGCTTGCAAACAATCCTTGTAGATTATTGTATCTGAGGTTGGTTCTTTCCCTCTCTGGTTTGAACTGGATGAGTCATTATACAACAACAGAAACTTTTTCAGGGACACGGCTTCTTAATTAGCTCTTCAAATGCCTTCATGCTTTCGATTCGACCCACCCGCGAACTGGAAACAGGTCCAAAGACTGACATAAGAGCATACCAAAAATATGAATAATGCTTGGTAGATGATATATACACTTCCAACAATCCTACCTTAAACCCTATTGAATTGATTATTTAGTAAGTTTGTTTATCACATGTTTTACAATAATGGAAATTGGTGGTGTTCATGTCAAAATCTATTTTAACTCATTCTCATGATTTTTATAAACTCCCTTATTTTATCACATTACCTCCTCGAACATCCATTAAATGTGTGGCAGTCAAATTAGGCCACTTCTTATTGTAAGAATTAAAACATGGACTTACTAAGACCAGCCTCGGAAGCCAACCATAGGTTGACAATCGTATCATTTTAGCATCATGTTTGTTTTGTATTATTCGTGTCGGTATTAGATTCGTTTCGTATTATTTGTGTCAAATTTTCATGCTAGTTAACACATGAAAAAATTTACTCGATTTTTTTTCGTGTTGTTTATTTATAATAGTAAGAAATAATAAAACTTTTAGAACATGAAAAATTTATTGATTAATTCTTCTTAAAAAAAATTTGTATCGTATCATATTCAAATCGTGTTAAAAATTAACACCCCTAGCGAATGATATGAGTATTACCATCTTTGCTATTTTTCTAAAACAAATTTCAAACTTCACTTGCTCGATTGATCCAATCAAATATCAAAGTATAAAACCAGTCGGTCAAATTCAAAATTTCAAACTTAAGACTTTTAATTCTTATAGAAGGAAAAAAAAAAACTCAGCAATAAAGAAGAGATTAGAAAATGAAGAGCAAACCTTTGACCCAGTATGCCATTAAACATTGGTCAATCAACGAGGTTTGATCCTGAACAGTAAACACCAACTATAGTTTGATATTTTTAAAAAAATCTAAAAAAATAATAAAACTAACACCTCTTAAATTTATAATAATAAAATTAATATTTTTTTTATTCAAACTTATATTTTTATAATTAAAAAAATGATTAATATGTCATTTTTCTTTGAACACCTAGTTAATTAAAATTAAACGACGATAATTTAGACCCATTTAATATTGAACGTTCAATATTTCATGTTCAAATTGAACATTCAATATTATTAAGAGTGCTAATTTTATTACTATAAATTTTAAAAGTACTATTTTTAATAAATTCTCAAAAATATTTATTTATATTAATACTCTTAATACTTTAAGCCGAGTTAAATATGTATGGGAACAAGTAAACAACACAAAAGTGCAGTTGTGAATGCGAATGTTTCAAGCGTTATGAAGAGCGACGTTGACAAAGTCAAACTTAGAAATCAATGTATTCACAATCCATTCAACTCACAGTCAGCAATTAAAACAAAGAAAGTTTCTCATTTTTTTTTTTTTTTTTTATATAAAGTAATTTTATACGTCACTGAAATAATTTAGATAAATGAGTTTTTAGCCATTAATATAATAATGCTCCGAAGGATTTTCCTTTTTGTTATCCAGCCCTCTTTTGTTGGTCAACAAGGCATTCTTTAAAAAATAAAAATAAAAATAAAAATAAAAAACCCCAGATTGACTTTAAACTTTCTTTCCGTCTTAGAAAAAAAGACGCCAATCACATTATTTAAAGATGTATTTCCAAAAGTTGGTTACCTTTTAATTTTTTAAATAAATTTAAATATGAACGTGGCTATGTTAGTTTTCATGAGCCAATGGTATATGTCAAAAAAGTCTTAACAAAAATATATGATCTGATTGATATTTAATACTCTATTCTGCATTAAAATTCACAGTCGTGAACATCTCTGTTCTTTGCTTTACTAGCTCTCGATCGCCTTCATGACCAAGTATTGAAAACATTAATCATGTTCTACTCCCTATGGACTATAACCAATATATATATGGCCTAGAGTGATTAAGGGATGTAAGAATTTTTTCGAAGTTGGCTAATATATTTTTTAAAAAGAGACTACAAAAAGCTTCCATATTTTAAAAAATTTTGAGTTTATTTCGATCTTAATTTATTTATAATATTAAAATTTATAGTTAATTTTAAAAAATATATATATATCTTTAAAATGTAAATAAAATTTTTTATTTAAATTAAGCCTAATGATACTTTAGTACATAAAATTTAACAATTATCAAATTAAATTTAATAAATCATCAAACAATGGTCAATTATTATGAAGAAGATGACTACTAAATATATACAAATTTATACTACAATAGCATTCAAATTAATAATTATACCATATTTATGGATAAAAAGTTTAAAGTTATAGTTTTAGAAGTATATATAATACATATTTATCAATTTGAGTATAAATTTAAATATTTAGTTTTAAAAAAAATATAAATAATTTTAATAATTTCTTTTTAAAAAAAATACTAGATTTTAACTTGATGCAGCTGGAGCAGAATTATAGAGTAAAAGAAGAGCAGAGTTTTATAAAATATACAACTATGAAGTAGTTTATTTATTTAAGTTTATTTATAGGATTTTGATTATAAATAATATATTAAATTTTATAAAGGTACTAATAATATTTATAAAAATTAAAAAAAAATTAAAGGCTACTTGGATTCAAGTCCAATAGAGCCTATAACAGGGTCCGTCCTATAACATGAGTTCGTCTATGCGCAGAGTGCAAATGTTGCAAAATAAAATAGTGGGTATATTTCTTTAATTCAAACAATTTTTTTCCAAAAAAAAAAATAAAAATAAATATATTTTGTTTGATACGGTTTTGACACATTCAAATTTTGGGAATTTCTATACTATGCTTCCTCCTCCTATCTAACCGAGCAAAAACAATACGCACATTCAAACTGTGACAGATCTCACTATATATTACTCCTTGGTCAACACGTATATAACCAGCCACCAAAAGTCCAATTATGACTGATACAATAAGCAGATCAAGCATATATACCTCTACTCTATAAATACTCTTTCATTCCAATTAAACACATAACACAAGTACCAGAAACCAGATAGCTAGCTAATTCTAGCTCGTATTCCTTCAATAGTCCAAGAAAAAGAAAAGGAAAAGATTGTTAAATTAATTTTTTCTTTATATATATAGATCGATCAAATGGGTTTCAGAAAAGTGATTGGTTTTCTCATAATATTTGTCATAGCTGTGGCTATCCTGAACCATACCAGTGTGGAAGCAGGCAGAGTGCTTCCAGAAGACTTGACAGCGTCATATTCGTCCGCCAAACATGCCATGTCGCTTTGGTTTGAGCGCCTACCATCAGGACCAAGCCCCGGCGGTAAGGGTCACTGAAAGTAAGAGACCCTCCATTTGGCCTTCTACGGCAATACATGCATTGACATCTAGTACGGTATTAACACAAAACCGTAGAGAGTCAATTATGATTTTTGGTGCTAAATAACCACACCCATAAATTCGTTTTACTTTATTATAATACAAAAAGTGAAGCTATATATCGCTACGTTCCCTCTAATTTTTTTTTTTTTTTTTTGCTGAATCACTTTATTTATCTATTGTTGAATTCCTTTGTAAACATAATATTGTATACATACAAGCATACATTCAGATTAATGGAACTAGATCGTTTTCGTCTTATTGCTTTCTGTTTCTTGTTTTCTCAATGCTTCTTACAAAATATATGAGAGCCTACAATTTACATATTCATATTGACCATTTTTAGTATGATATTAGGGGTGAGCAATCCTATTTCTCTCGAATCCAATTTGATCTACAGTAAATTTGAATATTTATATTCCGAATATAATTCGATAATGTAGTTAATTTGAATTCGAGCAAATTGAATTTTTATGAATCAGTATTATAACTTATTTTTTATTATTGTCATATATAAAACACAATATATACTAATATTTAAATTTTAAATTGATACATTTTTATTAAAAAAAAATTATTTATAATATCAAAATACTTAAAAATATACTATTGAACTTTAAATTATTATAGAAGATTTAACATTTATATTTATTTTTCAAACTAAAATAGTAATTTAATATAATTATGGTATGTATAATATTTAAATATTGAAAAAGTTTTTAATTACGGATCTAATAAGCCTAGAGGGGGGTGAATAGGTTATTTTCAATTTTCAACAAATATTATATAATCTAATCACAACGGCCAGACATGCAATCGCGTGTAAAGATAAATGCGGAATAATAAAACAACACACGATATTTTTAGGTGGAAACAACCTAGGCCACAACAATGACCTAAGAGGAAAACCACCGGTCCACCGGACCACCTAACTATCCACTATGAAAATAATGTTCAATTACAACCATAGAGTCCAGAACTACCCGTCGCAGATAGATCCCCCTTTCTGTAATTTACTTACGAGCCGCTTGCTCCTTTCACAGCCTCCAATAGTTAGATGTCTGGATTCGGACCAACGTTCCGATCTACTTGAGTCACACAAGATCAACCGAACCCGTCACCTTCAGTAATTTCGAGTCACACGAAATACTGAAGCCGTCACCTGTAACGTTAGCACAATAACACAAGTGCAATGCGTGTCCTAGAGCGGATTCAAACAATGAATAATCCTAACTAGCAAATATACTAACATGCGATGTAAAAACAATATCAGCTAGCAAACCCTAGAACATTCAATTAAGCTCAATATCATGCAAATCAATTAGGCATATGAATATAACATGAGAAAGCCTAAGAACAATAGATGAAGAGAATAATCACAATTCAGATGCTAGAAAGTATTAGTGCTATATAATTCTAAATGCTCAAGTTGATTAATTATGCACAAACATCCCTTCACTTATATAGAGTCCAATCCTAGCTCAAATAGGATTTGCAATTCACTATAACTCTACTCATATCAGGATTTAGTTCTCAAAAGAATTATTCTCATACAATGATTCTATTCACATCAGCATTTATTTCTCACAAGAATTCTACTCATATAAGGATTCCACAATTAAAATAATCCTACGCAAATAAGGACTCTATTTCCAAAACACTTTTATTCACACAAGGATTCTACTCATACAAGGATTCCACAATTAAAACAATCCTACGCAAATAGGGACTCTATTTCTACAACACTTTTATTCACACAAGGATTCTACTTTCTTAACACTTCTACTCATACTAGAATTTTGCTTTCTCATTAAATGAGTCAAATTGATAAAAGTAACACATGGGTCGAATACACAAAAAGAGTTTGAGTAGGAATATAATACTGGCTCGATCGATCGACAGGCCGTCTCGATCGATCGAGAAGGTCTCGATCGATCGATACACAAAACTCGATCGATCTAACTCAAACAGAGAGAACCTGGATCGAAGTTGTTCTATACTCGATCGATCGAAAAGGGTTCGATCGATCGATCCAATTGCTCGATCGATCCAGTCCAAACAGAGAGCACCTAGATCGAAGTTGTCTCAGTCTCGATCGATCGACCACTCGATCGATCGATCAATACTCTCGATCGATCGACCAACATGTGCACAATTACATTTTTCGTTACGATCCATACTAAGTGTCGTGCTTAATTGTGTGAAGATGTATGCATGATATAATATTATACCTGTCATATGAGCGTTCCAAGCTTGATGACTCCATCACCATGTATCGTCTGATTAATCGATGAATTCTTATTCTAGATTACAATCAAACATTTTGTCCACGAAAATTGTCAATACAAAATAAACCTTACAATCTCCCCCTTTGGCATTTTCGTGTGACAAAACCACTCTCTCACTACATAACGCTCATGGTTAAAATATCATTACATCAATTACATAGTGGACTGTCTATGATCTGGTGGACCATCTTCGCTTGATACTTGATACGCTCGGTCCACTGAAATTAGACAAACAAATAGCACACAATTTTGGCTTGAAAGCCTCATTGCTTATTAGTTCAGTGTACATAAAGGTGCGAATGAAATATAGTGTATGTGCAACATGAATCTTTCTCCCCCACAACTAATAAATGCAACATCTCCCTCTAAATCTAATCTCATAGCAACATGAACCTTTCTCCCCCTTTTTGGCATACGAAATTGACAAATCATGAAACACTAAAGATGATAAGGGTCACTCTCAACAAGGTGGGCTAAAAATGCATAAGAGCACACATGTATATGTCCAAAGCATGTAGGAGGAATTGCATAAGTCAAAAGAAGAATAATGAAATATGTATGCAATGACTCCCCCTAAGTTCTATGACTCTCTAGACGAAAAACAAATTCAAAAGAATTTTTTTTTTTTTATTTACCACACAAAGTAATGAACTCATTTAACACGAATAAGCATACAACTAATTGAAAAAATTATTTTTGCTTAAATTTTGATTATTCATTGTATTAGAAAAATAGATAGGTCACATAAGCACACTAACACATATAATGTCATATTGACATTCACTTAAGGTAGTATACAAATGTGAACTCCACTTGTATTCCAATAATTTCATTTATGACCAATTTTAAGAGACTCAAAAGAAAATAAGTTCATCTATCATGCTAAATCATAATTGAGTCATCAATCTTACATAATAAAATATGTCTATGAAAAAAGAGATTTTTTTTTTAAACATTTTTGCTCTTTCTTTTTGTACATGCCAAATAGAATTTCTTAATTAATTTTTTTTTTAAAAACATGTACGAGCCATAAATCTAATACGATGACTTTCACACTAGTTATGAGGTAGCCCTCTCCGCTCACTACGGTAGCTTCACACATCATAGTAGGTAGCCCTCTCAATACTAGTTATCTCCCTAAGATGAAATATTTAAAAAATAAGAAATAGAGCTCAATATAATTTCGCAATCAAGATTAGCTCAAGTCTTAGAGTCTTTCAGAATTAATCATAAACTTCATAGATGACATACATGAGTGTTCAGTGGGTGTGTGCATAAGTTCAGTCAATAGTGTCATCATATGGTAACAAAGTAAATATGTGCAGAATTTTGAATTTTAGCATAGAATATACAATGAGAATCAAAATAAGCCACAAAAGACAAGGTTGTAAAAGTATAAGCATCATTTGAATCCAAAACCTTGTAGACCCCCTTTTTTTTTTTTTTTTTTAATCCAAAAAAAATTAACAACAAAAAACGAAATAAACCAAAAAAAATACTCACCTAGGGTCATTTAAGCACTCAAACAAAAGTACCTAGGTGGTCTAGCAATAGTGATCAATTGATAGGAAACATGCAATCTTTCCTAACCCAAATTTTCATGAATTTTGATTTCTTTATGTTTTTGGGTTGAGACTTAATTGCATTAGATTTTAAAGGCATACTCTTAGGCTCATATTTCCTATTCAAATTCAACATAGGCATGGTAGGATGATAATTATGAGTTCTATACCTATAAGCATGAAGATGATCATTAAATCGAAAAACATTCATCAAAAATCTACAGTTAGGTCGAATATGGCCTTTTCTACCACAATGATGACAAACAGGCACAAACTTAACAGTTTTAGCTCCTACAGTTTTAGTGGGTGTTTGTGCAGAATTTGTAGCAGTAGAGATAAAGTTAGAAGACCTTACAAATGTAGTTTTTGAAGTGGAAGGTGTACAGTTTTCTTCTGAAAATCCAAGTCCACTTGTATCACCGAAAGGCTTACCAATGCTCAACATCTTGTCTAGTCGTTCAGCTCCAATTGTTAATCTTTTGACAGTTTCCTTTGATTGCTCCAATTCCTGCACAAGCTTTGAATTTTCCTGTTCAATACCTGCAAGACTTAAACTTAACTTGTCAAAATGCTCAGACAGTTCAACTTTTTCTTTTTCTAAAACTGATAAATTAAGGTCTTGCAAATTGATCTGTTCATTCAGCTTTGTTACAGTTATGAGTAGTTTATCTTTTTCTTTCTTGCATTTAATTAAATCAATAAATAACTCCTCAAAACTGTTTGCATTAAATTTATCAAGGATACGTTTACTTCCCTCTTCATCTGAGTCAAAGTCTGACTCACTGGAGTATCCACCAACAGTTGACGTAAAAGCTACGTAGTTGGTGTTAGTTTTTTCTGACCCACTAGCTTGATCTTCATCACTTTCTGTGTCACTAAGGGTACCATTGAAAGCTTTTCCTGTTTTCTTCTTCTTGTTGGCACAATCTGCTGCATAGTGTCCAAAACCATTGCATTCAAAACATTTAGGTCCAGTGGGTTTAGATTTCTTACTTTCTGAACTCATTGGGGTGAATTCTCTTCCCTTACGATCTTTTCTGTTGAACATTCTCTTGAGTTTTCTAGCAAGTGTGAGTAGCTCTTCATCATCACTATCACCATCGTCAGCATTGGTGGTTTTCAGAGCAATTCCAATGTTCTTTTTGGGTGCTGGAAAGTTCATCTCAAATGTTTGAATTGACCCAACTAGTTCTTCAATCTTCATGGTGTCAATGTCTTTGCTTTCCTCTATCGCTATAACCTTTGCTTCAAAGCGTTCTGGTAATGAGCATAAGACTTTTCGAACCAACCTGCGTTCATCAACTTTATCTCCAAGATTTGAAGAAGAGTTAGCAATATCACATAAATTAGCATAAAACTCAGAAAACGTTTCATCCTCCTTCATTCTAAGATTTTCAAACTTAGTAGCTAACATGCGAAGTTTTGTTCGTTTAACTTGGGACGTGCCCTCATGGGCAACCTCTAAAGTGTCCCAAGCAGCCTTAGCAGTTTCAACATTAGAGATACGTCGGAATTCATCCGGCGACACAGCACTAAAAATAACATTAATGCCCTTTTGGTTCCAGCCACTACCAATTCTATCTTGGGGAGTCCAATCAATCCTAGGTTTAAGTGTGACAACATTATCCTTGGTAACCGTAGGTGGTTCCCAACCATAAAGCACAAAGTTCCAAACACTTTCATCTAAGGAACGTAAAAAGGCTCTCATACGAGCTTTCCAATATGGGTAGTTAGACCCATCAAAATAAGGTGCACGGGTTGTAGAAGAACCCTCTCTCATATGATCCATAATAAGGTCCTAGGCAAACACTAAGTATATCTAGTGACCCGCTCTGATACCAATTGAAAAAGTTTTTAATTACGGATCTAATAAGCCTAGAGGGGGGTGAATAGGTTATTTTCAATTTTCAACAAATATTATATAATCTAATCACAACGGCCAGACATGCAATCGCGTGTAAAGATAAATGCGGAATAATAAAACAACACACGATATTTTTAGGTGGAAACAACCTAGGCCACAACAATGACCTAAGAGGAAAACCACCGGTCCACCGGACCACCTAACTATCCACTATGAAAATAATGTTCAATTACAACCATAGAGTCCAGAACTACCCGTCGCAGATAGATCCCCCTTTCTGTAATTTACTTACGAGCCGCTTGCTCCTTTCACAGCCTCCAATAGTTAGATGTCTGGATTCGGACCAACGTTCCGATCTACTTGAGTCACACAAGATCAACCGAACCCGTCACCTTCAGTAATTTCGAGTCACACGAAATACTGAAGCCGTCACCTGTAACGTTAGCACAATAACACAAGTGCAATGCGTGTCCTAGAGCGGATTCAAACAATGAATAATCCTAACTAGCAAATATACTAACATGCGATGTAAAAACAATATCAGCTAGCAAACCCTAGAACATTCAATTAAGCTCAATATCATGCAAATCAATTAGGCATATGAATATAACATGAGAAAGCCTAAGAACAATAGATGAAGAGAATAATCACAATTCAGATGCTAGAAAGTATTAGTGCTATATAATTCTAAATGCTCAAGTTGATTAATTATGCACAAACATCCCTTCACTTATATAGAGTCCAATCCTAGCTCAAATAGGATTTGCAATTCACTATAACTCTACTCATATCAGGATTTAGTTCTCAAAAGAATTATTCTCATACAATGATTCTATTCACATCAGCATTTATTTCTCACAAGAATTCTACTCATATAAGGATTCCACAATTAAAATAATCCTACGCAAATAAGGACTCTATTTCCAAAACACTTTTATTCACACAAGGATTCTACTCATACAAGGATTCCACAATTAAAACAATCCTACGCAAATAGGGACTCTATTTCTACAACACTTTTATTCACACAAGGATTCTACTTTCTTAACACTTCTACTCATACTAGAATTTTGCTTTCTCATTAAATGAGTCAAATTGATAAAAGTAACACATGGGTCGAATACACAAAAAGAGTTTGAGTAGGAATATAATACTGGCTCGATCGATCGACAGGCCGTCTCGATCGATCGAGAAGGTCTCGATCGATCGATACACAAAACTCGATCGATCTAACTCAAACAGAGAGAACCTGGATCGAAGTTGTTCTATACTCGATCGATCGAAAAGGGTTCGATCGATCGATCCAATTGCTCGATCGATCCAGTCCAAACAGAGAGCACCTAGATCGAAGTTGTCTCAGTCTCGATCGATCGACCACTCGATCGATCGATCAATACTCTCGATCGATCGACCAACATGTGCACAATTACATTTTTCGTTACGATCCATACTAAGTGTCGTGCTTAATTGTGTGAAGATGTATGCATGATATAATATTATACCTGTCATATGAGCGTTCCAAGCTTGATGACTCCATCACCATGTATCGTCTGATTAATCGATGAATTCTTATTCTAGATTACAATCAAACATTTTGTCCACGAAAATTGTCAATACAAAATAAACCTTACAAATATAATACATTAAAAATAAAATATGCATTTATTTATAATTTTAATAACAATTCAGTCTAAATCGGGTTGCAGTGGATTATTAAATCTATCAACCCTAATACGAACGTATTGTATACTTTTCAATTCAAATTATATCTGAGTATAAAATATGTTAATCCAATACAATTCAATACAAATACGATAGATAAAATCAAATATTTTATTTTAAATAAATTAATCGAATTATTTACTCACACTTAATTTATATTCATAACACTATAATTTATTCTTGTAAGTACACCTCTTAATATAAGTGTTAAAGAAGGACTCAAATATGAGTGTCTATAAAAATATTTATAATTTAAAATTTTGAAAAATGAATAAATATTAAATATATTATTAAAATTTAAAATTATTAAACTTTATTTAATATTGGCATTTATTTAAATAATTTTCAAAATTTATAAGTTATAAATTTTTTTAATAATATATTTGATATTAATTCAATATTTTTTAAAATTAAATTATTAATATTTTATAAAAAACAATATTTTAATAGTTCTTTAAGTCTCATATTAAAATCTGTACTTATAAGTTTTAACTTCTTAACCACTTTCTTTAAAAATAACAAAAAGACAAATATTTTAGAGGTTTTTTCTTTTCCTTTTGGTAGGGATGAGCATAAATTTAAAAATTTGACCGAATCGACTAGACCGAATTTAAATCAAACCTTTTAGGTCAACTTTTGTTAGAAAATAGGTTTAGTTTGGTTTAATTTTCTAAAAAAGCAATTAAATCGGTTCGGTTAAAGTTTATATAAAAAAAACTTAATTAAACCGAATTAAACCTATATATTTAAAATAATATTTTTTTTTTATATAAAATGACATATTTTTTTATTTTTATTAGCATTTATATATGATAATATTTACATATTATGATCATGATAAATTTATATAAGCTTAAAACTTATTACATAACTTTTAATTTTGGTGATTTTTTCAATTGAATATGATATTATAGTGCAGTTGATATCTTTATGTGTACTTTTTTTTTAATAAATAAATATAGTAGGTCAAAACTGACTAATCGAACTGAACTGAACAAATCGATTAAGTAGGTTGGTTTGCGGTTCGGTTAGTTTTGATAGGTAGGTCAGTTTTGGTTTATAAAAATGTCTAACCAACAAAATTAATTCGGTTAATTTTTTGGGTAAAAAATTGAACCAACCAACTTACTCCTATCTCTACCTTTTGGGCTTGGACTTAAAAGCTTTTTTGATCGGTAATGTTTTATGCTTTATACTTTTTTGCTATGTATATTTTAACAAAAATACTTTAAATTAATTATGTTATTAAAGAATTTTAATTTAATACTCATGTCAAAATTTAATACCTCTTTGTATCTATGTTATCAAATTTAATACCTTATTTTTGGTGAAAACGACTAAATTAGAACTATTTTGAAAATATAAGTATTAAAATAGTGCTGCTTAAAAATATGATTAATTTAAAGTATTTTTTTTTTTATATAACATGAATATTAGAAAGATATCAATCCCAAATTTTTTTCTTTACTTAATTATTCAACTGGTGGTATTAGAAAGAAAACAATCTCGAAGTTTTTCTTCAACTGATGTAATTTTCTTCTTTATGAAAATATATGTTTACATTGTAAACAAAAAATATATGTGCACTTGCTAAAGGGAGTTAAAAATAAAATTTTATGTATGAAGAAGATTATGTTATATAATTACACCATAAAATAATTGTTCATGTTACTTAAATAAGTAACCACAGTCTCGGACGTTGCTAGAAATTTTTTTAAAGGGGGCTAAAATCTAATTTTTTTTATTCAAAGTATAAATTTTATTAAAATATTAAAAAAAAAATTATAATGTATAATTAGTAGGAGCTACGGTAGACACTTTTTAATTTAATACTGAATTTTTCATGTTATATTATAATATAGATATAAAGTTAGCAATAAAAAAATATAAAGTTAACATATTATAATTAACATATAACGAAAATAAATAAAAATATAATAAGTTAGTAAGTATTAATATCATACATAAATAAAATAAATTTTGAAAATTTACGCAAATAAAAGTTCAATCAAACACATCAAAATTTATAAGCGTTAAAACAAAAACTAAGGTCACGTTTGGTTCGCTGAATGTAATCGTAATCATAATGGAATGTAATGTAAATGAATCAATATTACTATTACAGTGTTTGGTTTAGTCACTATAATTAAAAAAAGAATCAGTATTACAGTGTTTGGTTTAACTATTGTAATATAATGGAATAGAAAAAAAAATTATATAATTATTTTAAAAATACAATTTTAGAAAATAAAATTTCATAACAACAATTAATAAAAAAAATACAATTTTAGGAAAAAAAATACAATTTCAGGAAAAAAAATACATTCATAAAAAATACAATTTCATTAAAAAAAATATACAATTTCAGATAAAAAATACAATTTAAAAAAAAAAACGTAATCGTAATCGCGAGCTGGACGACAACGACGCGAACGAAGGCTGGACGGGACGCGAGCTGGACGGAGGCTGGACGGGACGTGAGCTGGACGGCGACGCGATGGCTGGAGGGCGACGCGAGCTGAAGGCGACGCGATTGACTGGAGGCGACGCGATTGTAGGGACGACGACGGCTGGCCTGGACAACGATGCGATGTTGGCCAGCGAAGACAACGCGAGCTGGCGGGGACAATGACGCGATTGCTGGCCGGCGACGACGATGCAATGGCTGAGGAAGCGATGGGGAAAAATGCTCGTGATGGCTTTGCTGGTATTGTTCACACATGTAATGTAATGCCCTTTCCTTGTTCCAGCTCATGTAATCTTGTTCCTTCTCTATATGTAATCAATTACATTACATTACATGTGTTTGTACTAACCAAACACTGTAATGTGTAGAATCAATTACATTACATTACAGATTCTATTACAGTCTACCAAACATGATCTAAAAGAAACATACGAAAATATAAAAAATAACGTATGATTTAAAATTTTAAGCTTGAGTCTATTTTTAAAAATATATGTTAATAAATAATATAAAACTGATTAATAAAAAAAATGAATGAAAAACTAAGAACAAAGAAATATTATAATTTTTGTATAAAGAAAATTTCCAATAAATTCAAAAATTATTAAAATAAAATATTAGATAAAGTTAAAATTTGGATTGAAACAAAATATGAGAAATTTTAAAGATATGAATTATAAAAACTTTAAAGGTTTACTTTAAAGCTTATTTTATATTTCTTTTTTAATTTTTATAATGTTGAGTTTAAAGTTAAATATTTGAATTTTTTTTTTTTTGGATTAACACATTTAAAAAATAATTTTTATATAATATAAAACTATAATTTTATTTGTGTTATTAATAGTTAGAAAATACATTAAAAAAAATGTATATATTGAACTATTATATTTACAATTTATATCATTTTTATTTATATATTTATTAAATATTATTAGTATATCAAAAATATATATATAAAAATTAGATTTAATGTACTAATATAAATAAAATATTTATTTAATGTTAAAGATATATATGTAATTAATTTTTTTTTTTTTTTTGTTTTTAATAAGGCTATAGTTGCAGCCCTTAAATGCTTTGTGACTGATCATAATATCACGGTAGATAATTATCAATGTTTTAGTTATTAATAGTTTATTACATTGATAAATAAATATTATATAATAATTAAGGATAATATTAGCTATTATTATTTTAAAATAATGTATGATATATATATATAAAAGCATAAATAAATGAAGTGGATTTAGAATATGACTGGGCTTAAATTAGCAATGCTTAAAGAACGATAAGATTAATATAGTAAGATAATTGATACAAAGTTTGTAAGTATATGAATTGATGTACAAGTAATAAATATTTTTAAAAATAAAAATTATTATAGCTATGATAATTAAATTATTGAATAAATAAATACTAAAATTGGATCATCTATCATTATTTAAACTATAAAATTTGAATTTTAAATTAAAATAAAAAAAACTAAACAAATTAAATAAATAAAAAATACAAATTAAAGAAAGACCTAAGGATCTTAATCTCCTAATTTTTAAGCATGTAAATCACTAAAATTTCTTAAATAATTATCAAACTTATTATATGATCAATTGAATCTTACCTAATTTGTGTTCATCTCTCAAGTAAAGTACATATTATATAGCAACAAATCTAATCACACTCTCATACCAATTAAGCTCCATACTGCTCAAAAAATTTTCAATTATGGATTGTACACATAAAAATCATACATCTCTGCTTAGAAACTATACATGTTATTTAATCAAAATAAATAATTAAATAATTTTATCAAATCTATTTAATTCCCTTTGTAGCAATTGATAATCCATTAATAACATAAAATTCAAATTAAATAATATAATTAAATTATAATGTCAATGTGAAAAAATAAAAAGATGAATACATACTAGAAAATTAAGTTTACAGGATTCCTAGATTAAAATACTACTTCATAATATATATTTTTAAAATTAAAAATTAAAGAGTAGAAACTAAGAAAAACATACTATATATATGCTTAGAATAGAAGATTATTAAAATTATTTAGAAGAATTTTTCGAAAATGTTCAAAAAATTGCTTATTTATGCTCAAAATTGCCAAAACTCTTATCTTCTAGCTCCCACAATGGAGAGAACTTTAAAATCTGATAAAAACTGGTGAAAAATGGCTTTGGGGCATTTATGATGCAATTTTGGGGCTATAATTAGCTTAGATGAAATCTGGATCACTGGATTAACTTTGGATTAAAAGCTAGGATGAAAATGAATTAAAAATAACCTTGGCCAATTGGATTGCAACACGTGGCCAACATGGATATGATCTGGTCAATGCGATGCTGAGTTGGTGCTTGTTGGTTTGCCGAAATGGCTTGTGTGGCACTTAAATGACGCACTTGTAGCGAACTAGGAGATGATGCGTGGCTCTATTGGCCGTTCGAATAAACAAGGAAAGAACTCGCATTCGCCACGTGGTTGATGATTGAGTCGTCGATAACATGCAGTTAGGGGTGTCAAACGGGCCAGCACGGCACGGCACGGCCCGTTAAACGTTTGGCCCGTTGGCCCACCGGGCCGGCACGGTACGGCCTACCAAAAATTGGGCCCGGCACGGCCCGTTAGCCAAAATAAGTAGCACGGCACGGCCCATGGCCCTCAGCCCTTAACGGGCTGGGAGGGCCATGGGCCGGGCCGGCACGGCAAGGCACGCAAAATTTTATTATTTTAAAAATTAATTTTAAAATATATATATAAAAAAATGAAATAAAGGGCTCACGGGCCGTGCCGGCCCATTAAGACAACCTAACGGGCCGGGCACGGCACGACACGTTAAGGCCCACGGGCCAAGAACTGAGGCACGGCATGGCCCATATACGGGCCAAGGGCCGGCACGGCACGCTAATTAACGGACCAAAGGCCGGCACGGCACGCTAATTTGACGGACCAAGGGCACGGGCCGGCCCGTCCTTTTTGACATCTCTACATGCAGTGCTATGTAATTGGCGGGTGACGCTTGTGTGTTGTCCAGCTAGCGTCCAAGTGTCTCATCCTAGTCAATTATTTGAATCTTTTGATGGCATCTCAGACATTTCTTTGTACCTCTAACTGTTTTAAAAAATTCATAAAAAATCTCTAAAAATTTCATAAAATTTTAAAAAAATTATATATTAATCTCGTTCTATTTAGAAGATTCATATTTTAATATTTTGATTCCAAACATATCATTTATTAAATAAATAAATATTAAGTTAAAAGTGTAATGATAACTTTATTTCCATAGAATTATCAATAATATATAAAACTAATAAAAGAATATAAATATCAAGAATTATTTTCAAACACATAATTTTATCTTATAATGAAAGAGACTTTTAAAATTATTTTTGTTTAAATTATGTTTATAGAAACTACTTTTAGCAATGTGTGCCTAAAACAAAATACGTCCTTAAGTATTTAAGAACGAGTTAATGAGATAAATAGAACGCTAATGCATAAAATTAATAAAATAAAATAAATATTAATGATTAATATTAAAATATATAATTTTATTTTATAATAAATTATAAATTTATATAATTATCATTATTTTAATAATTCTTATAGATTCTATTTTTAACAAAATGCATTCTAGCTTTCAATCCACACTCCTTAAGAATGGCTTAGCTCGAAAATTGGCCCAATGTAATATGGACCGGTCCCTAACAACTCAAAAGGCCAATAAAAAATATTTTTGCCACATTATTTGGGTAATAAAGACTCAAAATAGAAGAATATTGAGGCTCATTGCATTATGGACAAAAGTATAAATGACTTTGTTTTCAACAAAATAAATTACAATATTATCCTTTAATAAATTAAAAGGACACAAAATTTTACGTAAGCATTATAGAATATAACAAAAAATTCTGTAAGCTTTACAAAAATACTATTAAATAATTATATTTTACACAAAAATGATAGAAATAATAGAAAATCTAACAAAAAATTACAAATAATTAAAATATAGACATAAGACCTTTCAGGATATTTTTCTCAATAAATAATATTTAGTAAAAAGAAATATGAAAAAATCCAAAAATTAAAGTTAAATCTCAAAGAATGTGATAAATTTAAATAATCTTTTTTCTAAAATAAGAAAAATGTTCATTATAAAAGATATAAGTTATTATGGAATAAATAACAAAGAAATGAGTATTATCATAATAGATGTAAAGAAAAGATTTAATATACCACTAATTGATAACGAAATAATTATAAATAAATTATAAAAAATTTCACAAAAAGAGAAAGACAAAATTGGATATATACATCTTTAATAAAAAAAATTAGATATATACATTTTTTAGGAATACAAATTTTAGTTAAAGCACATTTTAGAGAAGAAATTGATACACACATAAGATTGACATTATTAGATAATAGAATAATAAATAGAAGAGATGCTTTGTTAGGAATGATCCGTGAAAATCTAGAATATCAAAAATTAAAATTTACAGATACCCTATAGAAGAAGCTTTTAAAATGGAATTAAAACTTATAGAAGAATTTGATATAGATCATACATATAGTATTTATCTATTAGAAGAAATTAAATAAGAGATAACAGATTCAAAAACATCTGATTCTGATTCAGAATTTGATTTTGAATAATTGATGAGTTATTAAGTATAATAAATTCAAACAGTACTTATATAAAAATAGGACTAAAATTTAAATGATATAATAATTATCATTTACATGCATATATTGACATAGGAGGATAAATCTTTCATATATCCACGATATATCAACAATAAATTGAAGTTGATATTTTATTAGGAAATAATTTTTTAAATTTATATCAACCATTTACCTAATATTTAGATGGAATAAGATTAACAATCCTAAAATATGAAACTATATATGTACCAAAGATAAAAAAAAAAAAAGCTTTAATTGTTTCATCACTCACTTTTATGTCACAACATAGAAAGTGAAAATGTGGTAAGAACATATTGAAACAAAAGCTATATTTAGAAAATATTTTTTTTAAACATAGAGGTTAACCAAAACTCCAGCCTAAATGAAATTCAAGAAAATAAAGCCTTAATAGGAGTAAGAATATTTTTAAGAAAAGTATGTTCAGAAAATCAAATGAAATGACAACCATAAAATTAAAAAATCCTTTAAAATTCATAAGAGTAAAACTAATTATTTATACTCTAGAAGATATAGAAGAATTTGAAAAATAAATTCAAGAACTTTTGAAATTAAAGGTAATAATTTTCAGTAATTCACCCCCTTCAAGTCTAACTTTTTTAGTAGAAAAAGAAGAGGAAAAAAGTAGAGGAAATAAAAGAATGGTCATAAATTTTAAAGCTTTAAATAAATAAATTATTGATGATAGTTATTTTATTCCAAAGAAAGAAGAACTATTGTCACACATTAAAAAAAATATTTTTCAAGTTTCGACTGTAAAAGTGAATTTTGGAAAATAAGATTTGATGACGTATCTCAGAAATTAACAGCTTTTAGTTGTCCACAAGGGCAATTCCAAATGGACAATTGTTCTATTTGGTTTAAAACAAGCACCATGAATCTTTTAAAGATATATGGATAATGTATTTTAAAAAAATTATAATTTTTTTTGTGTTTATATAGATGATATACTGGTATTTAGTGATAATTTACAAATGCATTATTTAGACATTGTCAATATTTTACAAGAATGTAGAAAATCAAGGATAGTATTATTTGAAAAGAAAGCAGTAATAGCTCAACAAAAAAAATATTTAAGATTAGAAATTGAAGATGAAAAACATCACCTACAACCTCATATTTTAAATAATATACAAAGTTTTTTCAGTATAATTAAAGACAAAAATCAATTACAAAGATTTTTAGAATGTTTAACACATGTAGAAACTTACATAAAAAAAAGTTAGAAAAAATGAGGAAACCATTACAAATGAAACTTAAAAAAGATTATGTTTGATAATGGACTGACAAAGATACTAAATACATGAACAAAGTAAAAGTACGGGTAAAAGATTTACTAGCCTTATATCATCTAGGACAAGATGATAAAATGATAATAGAAATAGATGTTTCGCATGAATATTGGGGAGTAGTATTAAAGGCAAAAGTTGATGACAAAGATAAATATTTTTGTAAATTTTCTTCAGGATTATTTCAAGGCCCTGAGCTAAATTACCATAGTAATGAAAAGGAATATTTAACTGTAAAGAAATACATTAAAAAATTTGCAATACATTTTATTGGTTCAAAATTTATAGTTAAAATTTATAATAAAAATTTTGGACTTTTTTTAAAGACTAATATTTCAGGAGATTATAAGTAGGGGAGATTCATCAAATGACATCAATGATTTAATTATTATAAATTTGATGTAAAACTTTTACCAGTAATTAAAAATAATTTAGTAATGCTTTAAGTAGAGAATTAACACCATTAACTATTTTTATGATTTCAGGAATGACGTAGATTGATATAAAGATCAAGATAAAAGAGGAGATAAAAATCCTTCAAAAATAACTTGAACTTTTATATATTGAGAAATCACTTATGGAGACAAATAATATAAATGAAGAACTTAATTACTCAAAACAATTTTCATGATAAAAAATCCTGGAAAAACTTCTGAAGAAAAAGTTCAAATCAATATGGAAGAACCTAACAGTTCAAAAGAAGGTGAAACTTTTGACAAAAAAAAAGGAAAACTTAATTGGGTTGATGAAGCTAAAAAAGAAGAACAAAAGAAGATGTATGTAGTTTACAATGGTCCAAAACCTAGAATTTACGGTAATTGGGTTGATGCAAGCAAAGCTATTCTTGGATTTAGTGGAGTAATTCACAGAGCATTCACCAACAAAATAGAAGCTGAAGGAAGCTATGCTAATTACAGGACACCAAAATTGATAAATCCAGAGGAAGTTGTAAAAAATTATTATACAGTATGACAACAACAACCAGCTTTAACCAGCAGGTTAAGAACCTTGGAAAAGGTAGCAAGGCCACCAGTTTTATTCAGAGAACATTCCCCAGACATATTTTAGAAATTGAAGAAGAAAAAAATCAGTACATAAATCTTAGCAAATCTCAATGATTAAGCCTGTACAATTTGGCTAGGAAATCTACCCATGAACACATAAAAGATATGAAATTCTATACAGCAGAAAAGAACTATCCAGTTGGAAGCAAATTTAATATTCTTATGCAGGATAAATTGAAAATCTTTACCTAGGGATTAATTTAAATGAATTATATTATTTTCCTGAAAATTTTAAGAAAGCCATTAAAATTTTTAGGAAAAAAAATTAGAACAAGAGATAAGCCTGTTTATTTTAGATTTTTTAGATCATTGTTGGATTGAAATGACAAAGGTTGTATCAGTTTTTATCATTTTGTAAAAATAGACATTGCCAATTCCAACAGAGAGGTACCCAAGCCAAGGACATTACTAGAAAAAGAATTAAACACAGAAGAACTCTGTATATTAAGAGAGCAAATGCTAAGATAAATTTATTATGAAATCAGGAGAATTGATAATTTTATTGAAATTAAAGTAAATTATTCAACTAACAAGGTTATCATTATATCTCACAGTAATATAACTCTCATTGAAAAAGATGGAGAAAAAATTACCAAATTTGAAGTAAACTGCAATAGCAACAATTTAAAAGTTTGCTATTATGTCAGGAAAGTAACTAAAGATCACAAATGCATTTTCTATATCAGGAATAGGGAAGATGAAAAAATGTCATTATCCATATCATCAAAATTGTTGACAATAAACAACAAAGAAGAATAAAGAGGGATCGTCTGCAGGAAAAAAAAAAAAAGAAAAATAAAGATGTAGGACCCACATCTTATCTACAGTACATGCCAAGGAATAGTAAAAGTGGATAAATTATTGTAAAAGAGATTCTTTCAGTTATAATGGGAACTCTTATCTCTATTCTAAGAAGCTCTCTCGCACATAACACATCTCTTTCCACACACCTTAGGATAACTTTCTAAAAAATTTATTCTCTACATATGCTATTTAAAAATCATGTATTTTGAAGAAATGAGCAGCTAAGAATCCTTTCAAGGTTCTTAGTTAGTCTTAGGTTGTACTAATTATCATATTATGAATAAAATGAAGTGAAATCACTCTTTTCTTATTTCTTTGTAAGTTAAATTTTGAACACCATATTATGTACAAATGCAAGGGCTTCTCCATAACCAGATAGGTACTGAGGATTGAAGCAATCTAAGGCATACCAAATGTTACAAAAGAAGACGAACAGAGAAAAGGAAGATCATGATGAACTCTTTAAATTTAGGTATGATAGTTATAACCATAAGCTATTTAAAAAATTTGAATGTTTGAATATTTGTTTAAAACTCATTTATAAATTAATAAAATAGAACAAAAACATGACCAACATAGAATTTTTTGAAATTTTTTTATGAAAAATTTAGAGTAATATTTTGATGGTGAATGTTATGAAATCTGTTTAGAAAACTTTAAAATATTTGATACTATTTTAGAGTTTTATACTAATTATATTTATAATATTTTATACTTGATAGATCATTCGGTAGAAATTATTTTAAGAAATTATTTTATGCAAAAATATGTTATAGTAAATGAAGTGGAATTTGATAACCTGATTTTTGGGTTTTATTTATTTAGAGAATATATAAGAAGATAAAAGTTAACGGAAACTTTCTAAAATTCAGCTAACAATAATTTGATATCAAAGTCATAAATTTGAACAAAATAAGAAGATTATAAATAATATATAAGATAAGAAATAATCAATCAAATTCAAAAAGTATTTTTAAAAATCTTTTTGAAAAAATATAAAAGAACAACATTATGTAAAACTTACAAAATTCTTAAAAAAGTTTATAAGCCTTACAGACCTTTGAAATAAACACAACTAACGAAATGATATTTTGGTAAAATTAGTATAAGAATTAAATTCATTGTTTTAAACCAAAAGTTTGCTATTTTTGTTGATTTGAAAATTTTCATCGAAAACATGATATATTAGTCCCGGACTCCATCATTTGGCATTTGCGAGTAGGGTGTCCAAAAATCAAGCTAAACCATTTAAAATTGAAAAATCGAATTGGACCGAACGATTTTGTAAATCAAACGGTCTGGTTTGGTTTTTATTTCTTCAAACCGTTTGTTCGATTATACGAATTTTTAAACTGAACTGAACCTTTACTTATAATTATTTTTTAAATATTATTATTTAAAAAAATTAAAAAATATATTAATTATATATCTTCTCATAATCAAAGTATGCAACCCTAAATCCTTAACTTGTTTTTAATATATTATTTATGGATTAATGTATTATTATATTTTGTTGTAGAATTTGCGAAAATATTTAGCTCCATATTGTAATTAATTCTATGATTATTTTTAAGATGTTTATATAATTTATGTATAATGTAATATGAATTATATTTGTAGTATATATTAATTAATTTGTTTAAATTTAAAAGTTTTTTTCTTTATGTTATTTTCAAGTTTTAATAAGTTTAGAGAAATTAAAAAAAAAAAAAAAATCGTAAAAATTGTTAATTAAATTGGATTAGAATGTTTGGTTTAAATAATTTTATTAGACAATAATTTAATTTGATTAAAATAATATGTTTGGTTGGATTTAATTATTATTATTATTATTATTTTTGTTAAAAATCCGACCATGTACACCCCTATTTGCGAGTTCCCTCCAATTGCAGCAATTCAGCAAATGCCTCATCGCCGCGAGTCCCTCCACAAAGCCCTACTCTTATTCAGGTTAAACTTTTTTCCCTAATTTGGCTCCGATTGTCAACGAAAAACCTTAATTCAACTCTTCATCTGAGATCTCAATAGTCTTATCTTGGCACTCCTGACAAACCAATCAGCCTTTCAATGGCGGCTTCTGTATCTTCGCCATCTTTAGAGATCTTAGGTACCTTGTTTTTCCTTCTTTCACAATAGATATTTGTCTAGTTTGGATAACTCTCTGTTTATTTCTCTTATTGCTCTTTCATTTTCCATACAGTTCGTGGACCAGAAGGGTTCTCAATCTGGAATGGACCACCGTTCGAAAGTGGCCAACCCAGTGTGAAGCTTGCAACTACTTCTTGCACGAGTGCGAAGTTCAGTGATGATGGTTCTAAGCTTCTGGTGGTGAAATCTGAATCTCTGATCATTATATATGATAGCAACACTTTAAAAGAGATTGGTTGTTTTAAAGTTCCCAAATTTCTTGCGGCCACATTGTCACCTCGGGGGACTTATCTCCAAACTTTCCAGAAATCATCAACATCACAGGAAAAGAATGTGGTTTTATGGAACGTTGAGAGTGGAGCTACTGTTTATCATCAATCCCAAAAGAACATGACAAAATCAACTTGGTAACTTCGATATTACTTAAACTACAGAATAATTAATTACAATTATTTCTCTCTTCATATACTTATAAAATATACCCGATTTTGTAAGAGTAGTGCTATATGTCCCGAATTGGGACTAATTTCAAGCTTATGTGTACAAATACAATTGGATGAATTGACAGGAGTGTGGGGTACAGTTTTAAAAATGTGAATCCGACAAGGTAAGGCCAATAATGATTGAGCATTTGGATTGGGGTTATCCCAGTTGGGATGTTTAACATTTTCCATTTTGTAAACATGGATATGGTTTTAGATAGAGTTTCTGGACGCCATGTTGTAGAAATGGATTGTGCCTGCTTGATGTTAGTGATTTGCTAGAGTACTTATACTATATGATTTATCGTTATAGGCCCTCAATTAAGTTCAGTTCTGACGAAGCTGTTGCATGTCGGTTGGCAACTAATGAGATTCAATTTTTTGAAAGTTTGGATTTCTCTAAAGGAGTTGTTTATCGAATAAGAGTTCCTGGGGTGGCTGCAGTTGAGCTTTCTAAGGCGCCTGGATCCCACATTGCAGCCTTTGTTCCAGAATCCAAGGTTCAATCCTCTGCTCTCTTTGAATTTTTTTTATAACTCTTGACTCTTGTTGAATTGAATTTGGACCTGCTTTCCCTTCATTTCTTACTTGTTTATAAGTTAATACTTTATGCAGGGAGGTCCTGCTAGTGTCCAGCTATTTGCTTGTGGAAAAGAATCGACAAATCACCCTCTTGCTCGACGGAGTTTTTTCCGTTGCTCAGCCGTGCAAATGAGTTGGAACTATGGCTCTACTGGGCTTTTAGCTGTGGTACAGTCAGATGTTGATAAGACCAATCAGAGCTACTATGGAGAATCGAAGCTAAACTACTTGACAACTGATGGGACCCATGAAGGACTTGTTCCTCTCCGTAGGTTCCAACTTTGTTTTTTGAAGAAGAAATTATTTCTAACTTCTTTATTAATTAATACCTCATAATATGGCAGGTAAAGAAGGACCTGTTCATGATGTTCAATGGTCGTATTCTGGTTCAGAGTTCGCAGTTGTTTATGGTTGTATCCTTTTCTTTTTACATGTTTTGGAGAGAAGACATGGTGGACGACTTGAGTTCATCCTGCCATCTACTCATTTCTACCTGTAAATAGACATAATCTGTTTGCATTATGGCATGTGCCGTCATAAACGTAAGATTCTGCAAACTGAACTTTGATGGTCATACTCATGTCTTCTGTGTTTCTGGTTATGCCGATAAAATTGAACTTCAGCTCCATCTCTGATGTTTTTGTGTTTATGCTGATAAAACTAAATATAGTTCAGCAACATTTAATGAATTATAATCGAATATATGGAAATCGTTTTAATTTCCCCCTGGATGTTATAAGACAAAAAATAATTAATGCGTGCATGGAATTGGAACGTAGTTTTCGTCATTATGTCTATCTGTAATAACTTGTGTAGTGATTGTGATGGTCTACAGATTGACACAAGAATCTCTTTTATTCAATTTCGATGCTCCTAGTTGTGTCTGCAAATTTGCTGGTGCATTACAGTCTTTCCTGCATGTCTGTTTTGATTATGTTCTGTTCCTTGAACCATCTTAGTTATGCCTTCCAGAGCAACTGTATTTGACAAGAAGTGCAATCCTCTACTTGAGCTTGGAACAGGCCCATACAACACCATACGGTGGAACCCAAAAGGAAAATGTATCCTTCAGTAAAATATTTACATACTTTCTTCATATTGTCTTCCTTTTGCATATATGTCTCAATGCAAGAAACAAAGTTACTCATAATAAAATGAAATTTTGCATTTGTGACCTTAATTCTCCGGTGGGCAGTTCTATGTTTAGCAGGATTTGGTAACTTACCTGGTGATATGGTATGTGAAATTGGGTTTTCATGCTTTCTTTTCTGGATTTCTTCATCTCTATAATAATTTAAATAATTATGTATTCATTTAGTTCTGTGGTACTCTGTTGCTAACAACTTCTTGTTAAGCATATGCATGTGTATATCTTGCACAACTTGGAGGGTAGGAAGGAGCTCATCCTGTTTATGTATTCAATTTTAGAATTCTGTTACTGAATAACCCTACAGGCATTTTGGGATTACTTGGAGAAAAAACAGCTTGGAACAACAAAGGCTGAATGGTCTGTGACAAGTGAATGGTCTCCAGATGGATGTTATTTTATGACAGCGACAACAGCTCCAAGATTACAAGTTGACAATGGGTATGTTTACCATATGGCTCTGTTGTCAGCTTTGTCCAGGTTGTTGAGAGATGTTATTAGCTGCATTTTATATCAGTAACAAACTGCATTAAAGCTTTCATGAAACTTTATTCCTAGATCTTATGTTGAGGCTTCATTTTTTGTTTTGTTTTGGAAACCTGAGCTTATGCATGTTAGAAAGCATGGTGTTCAATTTGGGTGAGCTTATTCATCTTTTGTACATATGTTTGTGACTTTTCCGTGTGCACTCATAAGTCAAAATTCAATGGATGTGGTATATATAGATAATATTCTGCTTCAGATAATCTCCAGTTGCCAAGAAGTCACTTGATCCATCTTTTTTTAATCAATTTTTTCTATTGAAGGATTAAAGTTTTCCACTACAATGGCTCATTGTACTTCAAGAAGATGTTTGATAAGCTGTACCAGGTTAGTCTTGTTACGACTCTCGATGCAGCTCTGGATTGTTTAGAACAACTATTTGATATAATTTCCTTTTTCCTTTCCCCTCCTTTCCTCTTTTTCTCTCACCCTTTTCAATTTTACCTCAGCTCTTTACTGTTTATGCAGGCTGATTGGAAACCAGAGCCATCAGATAGGTTTGTTGACATTAATGAATATATTAACTCTCTTGATTCACTAAAGGTGGAAGATACCAAAGCACAAGGTCAGCTATCACTTAATATTTTTCAGATATTGTTTTGATTGAGGATTTAAAATTTAGACTAATGCAAGATTCTACACAATTGTCAGAAGAGAAGTCTAAGCCTTCTCAGACATCTGCGAAAAGCACTTCCACGAACATCCCTGCACCTAAGCCTGCTGCTTATCGGCCTCCACATGCTAAGAATGCAGCTGCTGTTCAGGCGGAGGTATGCAAGTAAAATCCTTGGATTGCAGGTGGCTATTGATTGTTTATTGAGAAGTTTATTATGTGCCATTTCCAAATGATGCGGACCTCAAGAAACTACACTTAATTTATTGACCGTCAAATGATTAAGGGAAAATTCTCGAAAAATTTCGAATTTTACTTTGAAACATCCCACTAAATAATGAAATATTTAAAAATATAATGAAATGATAATTTTACTCATTTTTCTTAAAACTAAATAATATATTTCACTCTAAAAAAAAACACTTAAAAAAAATTCTATACATTCCACTTTTTCTCTCCCATGCACCTCTACCTCTATATTCACCATCAACAATTCCAAATTCTTAATATTTTGAGCTTAAAATATTGAAAATATAAAAAATGGAAGATAGATATATAAAAGATATAAAAGAAGTGAAAAATTTCGAAAAAGATGGAGACAAAAAGCAATTAAAATAGTTATATATAATTTTTGTTTTGCAAATAGCGTAGTGGTTCGATAAGGCATACCGAACGTTTCATACATGTTCGGTAAATCCTACCGAATCATACATCGTATAATGGCATGTGAAATACTCATTTAGTGCAAATCAGGGAGGTTAGGTAGGGGTTATCGAATCTTACTGGTAGGGGTTATCGAATCTTACTGTTTGGTAGGGGTTATCGAGCCTAATTGAAAGGTTTGGTAACCCCTACTGAACCTCCCTGAATTGCACTAAATGAGTATTTCACATGCTATTATATGATGTATGGTTCGGTAGGGTTTACCGAACATGTATAAAACGTTCAGTAAGCCTTACCGAACTGTACGATTTGCAAGAAAAAATTTATATATGACTGTTTTATTTGCCTTTTGTCTCCATCTTCTTCGAAAATTTTCACTTATTTTATATCTTTGATATATTTATCTTCCATTTTTAATATTTATGGAGGTAGAGGTAAACGAGGGAGAAATAGTGGGATGTATAGGATTTTTTTTAAGAATTGTTTTTTTTTTAGGAGGGTGGGATGAGGAGCATGGATTCATTATTTAGTTTTAAGAAAAAGAGATAAAATTGTCATTTCATTATATTTTTAAATATTTTATTATTTAGCGGGATGTTTTCAAAATAAAATTTGAGAATTTTCCACGATTAAATTCCCCCTCCTTTCCACAGTTTTATCAGGGTTAAACATATGTTAAGCCACCATGTATGGTTTATTATAACTGTATTAAGTTTGGTTATACCTTGAGTGAGTTAACTGGATGACATGATCTCATATTTAATTTTTTTATTTGTATTTTTTTTTAATGTTCTTTTTTCAGCTGCTGGGAGAAAGCACTTCTGGGTAAGTATACCTTCAAATTTGCTCCTTTCAATTTGATTTTTGCTCAGTGGATATTGTCTTAATTGCTTGTCCATTATTGCAATTTATTTAGAACAATGAGCAAGAATGCATTGCGAAACAAGAAGAAAAGAGAGAAGCAAAAGGAGAAAAAGGCAGCCTAGGCGAACAATAGCTGATTAGGGGCTGCTTTGTTGGTTATTGTGCCCAAGGATGACCTTGAGAGCCTGAATAACTTAGATTTCCTTACGGTTTTACCATTCTTTAGAGATGTCTCAGTGCAAAGTTTATTAACACTTGCCAGGGTTGTTGATAATTGTTCAATTCATGGAGTATCCGGCGAAAATTATGTACTTGTTGAACCATGGATTTTAGGTGAACTATGGGTTAAGCAAATTCGCTTCTGAACCATGCTTAAGTAAAACGTGTTTTATCAGTGATAAAAGCGGATGTTGTGTAAAGTAAGCCATTTCTGAAGTAACTTGAGTGATGTAATCAAAGCTGGCTTCATATTATAAACTGAAGTAGACAATAATGAAAAGGGTGTTTCTTCCCCATCAAATTATGTGCTGTGTTGTCCATGTAACTTGGACACTCGGGTGTTTGGTTACGTGTCTAGTCTTCAGTATCTTCACTAACCCGGTTGCATCTGGATACATGTTTCTCACCCACACAACCTTTTCATTTTTATTCCTTGTGCATTTGGAAGAAGTAAACATCCAAGGGACCTTTTTTAGGGTTCTTGTAAATTAAACTATGCAAATATGTACAATTGCATGCAGTCGAAGGTTCTTATATGAGAAACAGTAGAATGTGACTAAGGAAAATACGGGTCCATGAGAAAAGAAAATTAGAATAAAGGATGAATGTCCGACTTACATGAGCATGTGATGTCCTATGAACAAAAATGCCCATTTCATTTCATAAAAACACACATTTCATAACATAGGAAAAGACTGGGTAGTTGGGTTAACACCTATTGAGCATTGGGAACTATAACCTTTTCTGCAGGATATAAGACACCTTTTAGCTCTCTTTACTTTGTCTGAGATACATTGGATAAGAAGAGAGTGAAATCGTGTAGCTGACAATTGGTGAATAAGGATGATTGTTGTGCTCAGGGTCTAGCAGATGCACCAAAAGCTGTGTCGGATTTAGCTTTGTATGAGCAGTCACCGCTTAATTTGTAGCTTTGTTTTTAATAGAATATAAACATCTATTGTCCAAAAAAAAAATAAATAAATAGGAAAAGACAATTAACAAAGGATAAGAAGAGGTCCATGATGAAACCATATTAGGTGAAAAGAATTGAGTAGTGTTATATATATATATATATATATAATTTTTACTATTTTAAGAGTTGAGATTTAAGACAATAAATTTCTCTTTTATATTTTTTTTAAATCTTATAATATCCGTTTTGGTTTTGTGTCATTGAGATAAGAGATATTGTTTCTAATTTTTTTCTTTTTATTCTTACAAAGATGAAAAATTTCAAAATCATCACATAATAATTCAGAAATTGCAATAGAAAAGAAAAAAGTGGGATTTGCGATGATTTTGAAATCTTTTATACTAGTTAATATAGTACCCTTATGTATGAAGATAATCAATTTAGTTGTTGTGGTCTGACTCTATTATGGGTTTTTGACCACATAGAACGTTCAAGAAGAAACTGAATAACTGATGTTTAACATTACCTATTGGATTTTTTTATTTAGAGCATAAAAATGGTAATGTAGACTTGGTAACTTCCTCCCCAGTCACTATAGCTATGTATTAGGCCTAACACTAATGACCCAAATGTAACCTTAATTAAAAGAAAATTGAGAGACGTATTCATCGTTTTGCAATAATCATGAAATGAAACATAATAAGGATATCACTTGACAACTCATTAAAATCCCAAATTTCAGAAAACGAAAATTGAGTCCGAGATAGTTATGTTAGAAATTACAAAAGAGGGAGATGAATTCTTTGTGTGTTTTTTCCATTTTCTTTTCTTATCTTTATATTTTCTTCGGTAACGGTGATTTTTTTATTTATCAATCGACGACCACTTATTTTGTGGGTGGAGGGAGAAAATTGTTGACTATATCAAAACATGAATCCATCTCTTCATTCCTTGCAACTTTTCATTTTGGATCAGTTAAGGCTTCCTACATACTATTAGGTATAGATATAGTAGATAATTGATTGACAAATGACTGGTTTGTTTTTGACAAGTGACGTGTAGACATATAATGGTTCATAAGATATCTTACTTTACTAGATAATTGAGATTCATATGTAGGTTTTGGAATACCTCTGGTGAGACGTTATTGTAACTATCTTCTAGATAACTCAGACACTGTATAAGGAAGATCCTTAAACAATGATTGGTTTGGTGTATCAATTGGGAGAGACTTAGGCTTAATTTCATAAGTTTTTTGCTTTTTGGGTGCTCATTCCCATTTAAATTCAAGTTTTGACCATTAGTTTCTAACTCATATACTTCTACACTTATTGCGTCGTTGTGTAGGGTGGGAAAATAGCTAGTAGAGGTCACTAGTTACAAAGCTAGCTCCAATAAGGTATACATACCCTCATTTCTACCCCTTTCTTCCTTACAAGTACTAAGCTTTAAGAAAGTGACTACAAGTACCCCTTTTGGTCTTAATTAAACCTCATTATAGCATCTCAAACAAAATAACTCATTTTTTTCTTTCTAATCAAACAAATTGTCAAGTCACAGAGAAAGAGCTCCGTTTACAACTCTTAATCTCTTCCGATAATTAAACTACTCTTACTCATATCCAAGTTTTGACCACTAGGATCCAAATCACCTACATTTTGATCAGATACTTTCACCACATCTTCCTCAAGGTTGTATACAAGAGTATGAAATTGCTCAAGACACTCACCCTGAAAACCAAACTTAGAGAAATACATAATATTTTCATGAAAGTTAATATCTATAGTGATGAACATGCGTTTAGTAAAGGGATGATCATCTTCCTCAAGGTTGAATATGAGAGTTTGAATTTGCTCAAGACACTCCCCTTGGAAGTCAAACTTAGAGAAATACATAGTATTTTCATGAAATACAACATCCATAATGATGAATATGCTTTTAGTAAGGGGATGATAGCATCTGTATTCTTTCTGATGAATAATATATCTGACAAAGACATATTTTAAGGCTCGAGGTAACACATGTGTCTTTGGAAGATGAACATAATAGATGCTATCATCTCTTAACAAAAACACATTTCAAGGCAACACATATATCTTTGTTGTAATCTGTTGTTTTTGACTCTAAGTCCAAGTAATACAACTTCCCTCTCTTAACACCATAACCAATCATTTATCGAGTCTGAATTTTCTTAAATACACAATAATCATGCCAAAAAATAACAACACAAGATAAGATAATAGTGATTTGAGAGATTGATAGAAAGTTATAATCTAAAAAGGAAACAGCTAACAATGAATCAAGATGTAAATATTAGTAAGATGTGATGATCCTTCCCCATTAATTAGGGTTGATGCAAACTTGAGGACACGGACCTTGTAACCTACAAAAGCGATTCAGTTTGAGAATTTGATGCAGGATTTTCAACACAAGAAAATCAATTTTCAAACACAAATCTCAAATCTCAACCAACGACAAGAAAATCAACCATTTCTGCAGATTTTGTTAATTTTTCAAACCTAAAAAAACCTACCCAAAGATTTACAATGACTTTGGGAGATTTCCTGAATATTTTAAGTTTTTATTTTGTTTTTTTTCTTGTTCAATTTTCATTATAAATACCTGTAAGCTGAAGTTTTCAGCATCAAACATTTTATAAATCTATTCTAATATTACCTTAGAATTTCTCTCTGAGAATTCTATTAATTCCTCTCAATTGTGAGACGTAAGCTAGAACGAATCTAGCAACCTGCTGCGTCAAGTGGTATCAGAGCCTTTCTCTGTATCAGGCGGAGCTTTCCTAGTTACTATCATCCTTCAACATCATCCCTATATCATCCCAACCCTACCTCCATCTTCGTTCATCCCACTTACTCAAAAAAAAAAAAAAAAAAATTATCAGAAATCCACCAACCACTATATCAAATCCAAAATTTTCTACTGCTAAATACCAACCCATTTCCTCCATTCTATTTTATTTAATACCTTTTATAAAAAAAAAAAAAATCTTACCGAAATTGCTCTATTATATTGAAAAGGTTGCTGCCATTACCCAAGAAATTTTCATCACAAATATTTCAGTGTTTTCATATCCTATCTGCTATATATATATATAAAAAAAAAAGAAAAAAAGAAAAGAAAGCAGAACAGAGCAGAGAAGAGAAGAAGTCAAGAAGTCAAGAAGAGAAGAAGTGAAGAAAAAAAAAAGTGAAGAAAAAAAAAAACAAACAGAAGAAGAAGAAGAAGAAGTGAGAGAGAAAGAGTGAAGTGAAGAAGAGAAGTGAAGCGTGGGAAGAGAAGAAGAAAGAAAGAGAAGAAAAAAAGGAAAAAGAGAAAAGGAAGAAAAGTAAAAAGAGAAAAGAGAAGAAAAAAAAAAAAGAAAGAGTGTCGCCAAGAAAAAAAAAAAAGAGAGAGAAAAAAGTTTAAAAAAAAAAGTTGATATATTTTTTTTCTATCATTGTAAAAAAAAAAAAATGTCTGATAGTGAGTCTACACGTCAAGCTCCAATAGTAGAGAAATATGCAGCAAAAGAGTCAGTCGATGTTCTTGCTAGACAAATGCAAAATTTGGAAGCATCATTCGAAAGACGTTTTCAAGCTTTGGAAGCAATTTTGACTCAACGTTTTGGTGGACCAAACACCAATAATGAACTTCCAATTCGTAGACCAGCTGAAGTCAATATGCAGAGACATAATAATTTTCGAGGTAAATAGAGAAACCTCAGACAAAACATTGTTCTAGATGAAAACTCCAGTGATGATGATGAATTACCAGTTCCACTAGAAGATAATCATGGAACTCGACAAAATGACTATCGCATGAAAATAGAGATACCACATTTCGATGGTTTATTTGTAATTGAAGAATTCCTTGATTGGTTAGCTGAAGTAGAAAAGTTCTTTGATTATTGGGGAACTGAAGAACACATGAAGGTCAAATTGGTGGCCTATCGACTTAAGGGAGGTGCATTAGCTTGGTGGGATAAATTACAAATGACACGCATTCGGCAAAACAAAGACCAAGTTCGAAGTTGGCGACAAATGAAAAAGTTTATGATTGAACATTTTCTACCTCCAGATTATGAGCAAACACTTTTCAATCGTTATCAACATTGTCGGCAAGGATTCCGCACAGTGCAAGATTATGTTACTGAATTTCACAAGCTTGCAGCTCGAGTTGATATCCGTGAATCTGAAAATCAAAGAATTTCAAGATTCATTGATGGTTTGCGTGCCAACATACAAGATGAGGTCTACAAGCAATCTCATAATACACTGCTAGTGCTATTCAACTTGCTTTAAAAATAGAGGCACAACTTAATAGATGAGTAGCACGTGGCCCTACATCTTCACAGTCTTCAGCATTTGTACCAAGATCCTTACCAAATAAGGGAAAGATAGTAGAAGGAACATGTGATGATGTACCAAGGCCTAAACCACCCACTGGTCAACTAGCTACCCGTCCGCAACGAGAACCAACTGTTAACCATGCTTCTTCTAGCAACCCTTATGCAGTACCTAGAGGAAATAAGTGTTACCGATGTGGACAAACAGGGCACAACTCTCACCAATGCCGTCAAAATAGGCCAGTCAACTTAACCATTCATGATGATAACTTTGAGGGAGATGAAGATTACCATGAAGAAGAAGACTTTGCAACACAAGAAGAAGAAGATCCAGAAGACATTATTCATGAGGATGAAGGAGTATCTTTAGTAATAAGAAGGTTGATGTATACTCCAAAGAAAGAAGAAGACCCACAACGACACAACATCTTTAAAACAAGGTGTACAGTTAATCAACGAGTGTGTGATCTCATCATTGATAGCAGCAGTAGTGAGAACATTGTTTCGAAGACCATGGTTGACAAGCTACAATTGAAGACACACAAACATCCATCTCCATACCGTATTGGATGGATTAAAGATGTTGGTGAAACAAGGGTAACAGAACAATGCCTTATTCCTTTTTCAATTGGCAAATATAAGGATGAGGTTTTGTGTGATGTTGTTAACATGGATGCCTGTCACATGCTACTCGGAAGACCATGGCAGTTTGATCGAAGAACAATGCATGATGGTAGGAAGAACTATTACACCTTTTATAAATGAAACAACAACACCACCCAACAAACTTGGAAACAAAAACCCTCCTCTTGGTTCTAAAAGAAAAAGTTGTTCCGCAACAACTGCCTGATCAGATTCAACACCTCTTATCTGAATTTAGAGATGTTGTTCCAGAAGAATTACCAACAGGCTTGCCACCCCTTCGAGACATTCAGCATCATATTGACCTTGTTCCAGGTGCTAGTCTGCCAAATTTGTCTCATTATCGCATGAGCCCTAAAGAATATGAGATTTTGCAATCTCAAGTTGAAGAACTTCTTCAGAAAGGAATGCTTCGAGAAAGCATGAGTCCTTGTGCTGTACCGGCTCTTTTGACACCAAAGAAAAATGGAAGTTGGAGAATGTGGGTAGATAGTCGAGCCATCAACAAAATCACGGTACGTTATCGTTTTTCGATTCCTCGGTTAGACGATATGCTTGATAGGTTGGCTGGATCAAAGGTGTTTTCCAAGATTGATCTTCGAAGTGGATACCATCAAATTCGTATCCGACCTGGTGATGAATGGAAGACAGCTTTCAAGACTCATGAAGGACTATATGAATGGTTAGTCATGCCTTTTGGACTATCAAATGCACCAAGTACTTTTATGAGACTGATGAACCAGGTATTCCAACCATTCATTGGAAAATTTGTTGTTGTTTATTTCGACGACATTCTAATTTACAGTCGAAGTGAGGAAGAACATTTACAACATCTTCATGAAGTTTTCAACGCACTGAGGGTGAACAAGTTGCATGCGAATATAAAGAAATGCAGCTTTATGGCCGACTCTCTCATTTTCTTGGGCTTTGTCATAAGCTTTGAAGGAATAAAAGTTGATAAGGAAAAAGTGAAAGCCATTAAAGATTGGCCAACTCCAAAGACAATCACAGAAGTACGTAGTTTTCATGGCCTAGCAACATTTTACAGACGATTTGTGAAGAACTTTAGTACTATTGCTGCACCTCTAACTGACTGTTTGAAGCAAAGGTAACTTGTTTGGACAGACCAAGCCGAGAAGAGTTTCACAACCCTGAAAGAGAAATTGACAAATACACCAGTCTTGGCACTTCTAGATTTTGAGAAGATCTTTGAAGTTGATTGTGATGCCTCGGGAGTAGGAATTGGAGCTGTTTTGCTTCAAGAAATGAAGCCAATAGCTTTCTTTAGTGAAAAGCTCAGTGAACCAAGACAGAAGTGGTCTACCTATGAACAAGAGTTGTATGCAGTTGTTCGAACATTACAACAGTGGGAGCCATACTTAGTACAAAAGGAGTTCATCCTTAATACAGATCATCAAGCTCTCAAGTACTTCAACAACTCCTCAAAATTGAATCGTATGCATGCTCGATGGATTGCCTATATTCAAAAGTTTACCTTTTCACTTTGACACAAGTCAGGCCAATTGAACAAAGTTGCTGATGCTTTGAGTCGTCGAGTTATGATACTAACTTCTGTTAAGAGTGAAATAATTGGTTTTGATTACTTGAAAGAGTTATATGCAGATGATGAAGTTTTCAAAGAAGAATGGCACAACTGTAGCAATGGAGTTACAAGCAAACATCAAATTCATAATGGTTTTCTATTCTATGAGAGTCGTTTGTGTATTCCTCGAGGTTCACTTAGGGAACACATCATTAGAGAGCTACATGATGGAGGATTAGGAGGACATATGGGTCGAGATAAAACCATCTCCTTGGTAGAGGCTCGATATTTTTGGCCACATCTCAGACGGGACGTGGAGAAGTTTGTAAAACGCTGTTATACTTACCAAACTGCAAAGGGACAAGTTCAGAACACAGGCCTCTACATACCTTTACCAATCCCTGATGCTCCTTTGGAAGATTTATCCATGGATTTTGTCTTGGGACTACCAAGAACACAAAGAGGTTCAGATTCTATTTTTGTTGTGGTTGATCGTTTTTCCAAAATGACTCATTTTATTCCTTGCAAGAAGACATCTGATGCTACGCATATTGCTCAATTGTTCTTTCGAGAAGTTGTTCGCTTACATGGTTTGCCCAAGACAATTGTCTCTGATCGTGACAGCAAATTTCTTAGTCACTTTTGGCGAACTTTAAGGAAGAGACTTGATACATCGTTGCATTATAGTAGCACATGTCATCCACAAACAGATGGTCAAACAGAGGTCACGAATCGATCTTTGGGTAACATCCTTCGGTGTTTAGTTCAAGAAAATCCAAGACAGTTGATGAGTGCTCAAAAAGCACTAATATTTCGTGATTAATTGTGCTTGATTGATTGATATATAGATTTATTATGACTATTATTTCGATTATTTTCATAAATCTATCCATTCGGAGTCACGGGTATATTTTAGTGCATTTCAGGTGTTTTTAGCGTCAAAATGAGTCAAATGATGAAAACACGCGAAGACGGAACACTTACGGCGCTCGGATCATGAGTTACGGGCTAAACGAGACAAATATGTAAGCCTTACATAATGTGCCATCACATATGTAAGGGGGGACGTGAAAAGAAGGAAACCAATGCGCGCCGCGGCGAGAGAATTGCATGCCGCGGCGTGAGGTTCTCGGGTTTGATCCTGAAAACATAGAAGCATTGCGCGCCGCGGCGAGGGAATTGTATGCCGCGGCGGGGAGCTCTCGGGTTTTTGCATATTTTCCAAATTTTGTGTTGCGCCGCGGCGGGAAAAATGCATGCCGCGGCGCGCCTATTCCTATTGCAATCAGGAATGCCTTACATCTATAAATACCCCCTTTAGACCCCCTTTACAACCAAAACTCGAATTGATACACAACTCTTACACTTTACAATTTTGCAACAAAACAAGAGATTCAATCAACTTTGGGAGTTTTGCTACACAAAAACGAAGCAAGAGAAACCATTCTAAGGATCCAAAGAAGCCGTCGACAATCGAAGATAAAGCTTACGGAGGAGTACGTCAACCGATCCATAAGCGGTATTTAGATCTAGGTTTTTTTTGGTGTTGTAGAATTCTATTTTTCTTCTTCTTTCGTTGGAGTGTATGTTCGTATTTTATTTGTCTATGAATATTAATATGAACATGTCTGGCTAGTTTTATTATGGATGTTTAGTTTGCGTTGCCATGTTTGCTAGAACTGTGTATGGTGTATGTTTTATTGATTTAATATAAACGAATTACTTTTTGATTAAGAGCATGTTTAAATGTTTGATTATGAATAATCATGGGCCCATTTGATGTTCGTAGTTAGATTGAAAAATCTGAGAATTTAGTTATAGGAACGTCACCTTAACTTTATTCCGAAACACTTAATCGAAGCTTCAAGTTAGTGACTTAGTCATAGCATTAATTTGATTGGCATGTTTTCCTTGCGCATAATTTGATTACTATTTGATTTACCCCCGCCAAAGGCAATTAATTAGTTAATCAATAAAGAGACCTACCCCCGCCAAAAGGAGTCTCGTAATTAAAAGGAAAGCCGGTAGTTTAGTTTATATAGGACGTTCATGTTATCTCACCATACCTTTTCGATGCAAGCATGGTCAACCAAGCTAAACGTCCATACATTCTCCATTGATCTTCAAATATATCTGAATTGATTGTTTAATTGCGATTTCGTTTTCGTTTAATTGCTCGTACTTTGTTCCCGTTACAAATCAAACACCTTTTTACAGTTTTACTAGCTTTAGGATTCTAGTTACTTAGAGTTTTAGTTTTACTAGAACTCTATTTAATTAGTCTTTTATTTTCATTAGAACTCTATTTAGATTTAAAAGTTAGTTATTTAAGACCACTGCAATTCCTTGAGAGACCGACCTTGGAAGTTGCTTATCACTTTACTACGAGTGATTCGTACACTTGCGAGTACACATTTTAACACATCAACAGTGGGAGAATGTCTTACCTCAAGCAGAGTTTGCTTACAACAATGTACCTAATCGATCCAATGGCAAATCTCCTTTTGAGATTGTCTATATACGTCCGCCATTGCATACTTTGGATCTGGTTCCTTTGCCCAAACTTCCAGGAATGACCATTGTTGCTGATCACATGATAGATAAGGTAATTGATATTCATGAGGATGTCAAGAGAAAATTACAAGAGTCTGCTGCAAAGTACAAACTTGCTGCTGATAAACATAGGCGATTTAAGTCATTCAATGAAGGAGATCTCGTGATGGTTTATCTGCGCAAAGAACGAGTTCCAGTTGGAGAGTATAACAAGCTCAAACAAAAGAAAATTGGACCATTTCGTATTCTTCAAAAGATTAATGATAATGCCTATGTGGTCGATCTCCCTGATACTTTTACAATTTTCAAGACATTCAACGTCCAAGACATACATGAATATCATGGACCTGAGCCGTTACCATAGTCAACTCGAGGACGAGTTTTTTTTTCAAAGAAGGGGAGAACTGATGCAGGATTTTCAACACAAGAAAATCAATTTTCAAACACAAATCTCAAATCTCAACCAACGACAAGAAAATCAACCATTTCTGCAGATTTTGTTAATTTTCCAAACCTAAAAAAACCTACCCAAAGATTTACAATGACTTTGGGAGATTTCCTGAATATTTTAAGTTTTTATTTTATTTTTTTTCTTGTTCAATTTTCATTATAAATACCTGTAAGCTGAAGTTTTCAGCATCAAACATTTTATAAATCTATTCTAATATTACCTTAGAATTTCTCTCTGAGAATTCTATTAATTCCTCTCAATTGTGAGACGTAAGCTAGAACGAATCTAGTAACCTGCTGCGTCAGAATTACAACAGACACGGCCTAAGATCCGACACAAAAATGAAATTGATTCCTACAAAATGAAAGTTTAAAAATTTAGCACACACCTTAACACATGAATATTACTCATCACAATGTAGGATGATAGAAATGCTACAATATTTGCTAATCCTTTAATAAGTTAGTTTGGAAAGGAGCTTAGAGCTTTCAAGCTTGATTAAAAAAATCAAAATATCATAAATGTGAAGTGTGAGAGATAGTTATGCTTTATAAAGTATTTATAGGTTACAAATAAAAACCTAAAAGAAAATAAATCTTGTCCCTTGATTTCTATCCAACAGTCAGAAAATTACACAAAAAAATACATATGCCACAGCAGTGAAATATACATGCTATGGTGCAAGTGTCTTAGACTGAAAAAAACACGTGTTTTGTAGCTAAGAAAAATCCATGCCACAATGCAGGTATCCCAGCCAAAAACTAGAGAGTTAGGTGCCACAGTAGCCAAAATCTCATGCCTCAACGCGTAGGTCCTATATGAAATTATTCTCTTATTTCATTGATTGGTTCCTTCCATGCCATGTGTTCTCTTTTTGGAACGCATTGATGATACCCCAACTCTTGAATGAGTCCAGTCAAATCTTCCTTAAGTTGTTTTATCTTTAACCTCGTGATTGGTGTAATGAACTTTGGGTTACATCCTAAAAGGTTAATCAATTAGGTGGAGTAGCCCAAGTCCTTATAAATCCATAAATCATCCCATGTCTAAGCAATGTGGGATTTTGTTTGCATATTTCCAACAGTCTTCCTCTCAAATGATGCACCACATGGGTTAGCTCCCCCTCAATTAAAGATACACATTATATTCGTGCTTTATATTGTGTCCAACTCCCCCTCAATTGAAGAAACTCTTATCTTCACACTTTACATTATGTTTGGCTCTCCCTCAATCGAGGAAATCATTATTTTCGCACTTTACATTGTAGTTCAACTCCTCTTGAGCCCACAATGAGTCTCGAGTTCATGCATGATGGAGCCCATAACAAACCTCGGGTTCATGCATGATGGAGCCCATAACGAACCTCGATTTCATGTAGATAGAGCCTACAACAAGTATTGGGTTCACACATGATGGAGCCCATGTAGTTGGAATAGTCACATAATTGCCCACAATGCCTAAGTTTGAGATTGACTCTGATACCAATTAAAAGTTCTAAGTTAAGGACTAAATATACCTAAAGGGGGGTGAATATGTTATTTTCAATTTTATTAAACTTTAAATTGGTTGGTCAATTTAAGATTTGTTGCAGTCTGTGATTCTTATTAGGGGTGCTATTATCGTTGATTGTGGAGACACAATTTTGGCAGGATGAATTAAGGGTTGAGACTTTTCTAATATCAAATATCATATGATCAGTAGCACCAGAAATAATTATCCATGCACTATTCAAAATAAGTGTAGAAGTGTTTAAGATCCTACCTTGAGTATTTGTAGTGGTTATTAACGCTGATGACGTAGGAGTGGCATCGTTGTCCTGTGTTTGAGCAACTGTTATAGTAGATGGCTGCTTGGAATTTTGATGCCATGTTGGGTTCCACCAATATGGATATCCAAAAATTTAAGGCAACAACTTTTTGAATGGCCTATTTCATTGCAATGAGTGCATTTGTATGTAGGTTTTTCTAAATTGTTGGAATTCTTCGAATTAGTGGATTTGGACTAGCCTTCTAACATCTGACTGGGTCGATGGCAAGAAATTATAGAGGAAGCTTCAGGTTTCTCATTGTAATCATTCAAAGTAGCAAATTGTATGACCTCGCGACGAACTAAGGAAAAACACTCTTCTACGAGTGGTTCGTGACATAACTTTTTTTTCCATGTCTATAAAAAAATTTATCCAATCTAGCAAGGAATATGTGTACTAGTGTTCCCTTAATGGACTATCGGTATCTTGTAACATCATGTGGATCCTTCATGACCACTTTATCACAATGATCTAGTTTCTTAAAGATTTATGTTAACTCCTCATAGTATATTGAGAGTCATTTGACACTTTGTTTGGCTGAAAAAGTTCTCTGATACAAAGAATATACATGCATCTTATCATTACCATCATAAAATGCTTTGATAAGAGTACTCCAAATTTCACGGGTAGTGGGTATATGGAGATAGTGTTTCATGATGTGAGGAGACATGAACATTAAAAACTATCATTTCTCTTTCTAATTTTTAGCATGTCACTTGTCATAACTCTTGTTGACACAATAGGTGGAGCAATTTTGCCCATAATATATGGGACTTTTTCTTGTTCAACGATGTTCATTTCCATCAATTGAGACCACACATTGTAATTTGTTTTGACAAGTAGAATGCTTGCATTAAATGAACTTTTAGTCTGAACAAAATTCCTAAGAATTCAATTTGTTCTCCTCTTTTTTTTTTTTTCCTATCCTTTCTTTCGCAGTACATAGAATCAGAAATTTAAATGGATATTACCTACTGTACTCCCGTACAGGAAGCTAGCAATGACGATGGTGGGTGGGCGAGCAACGACGACAACGTTTGGTGGGAGGAAGAACAACGACGATTGAAGATGATGCTTGGATGAACAAATTTGGTTGACGCTTGTTGTGGGTTACGGGCTAGGTTGTCGATGGATTACAAATTTTGTTAGTTGTGGGTTACGTGTGTTGGCTGTCAGTGGCAGACTGTGAGTTATTGGTGGTGGGTTGCCGGCCAGGTTGTGAGTTGTGTGATCTGAGTTAGAGATAAATGTTGTAATGGAGATAGGTTTGAGAGCTTTGGTTAGTTGGTGCAAGAGCTATTTTACCAGTTGTTCAGTTGTTGTGGTGAATGATTGTTCTGGTGGGGGTAGATCTGTTTGGTGGGGGGTGATTGGTGCAAGATCGGTTTGGGTTTGTGGTGGGTGTAAGCGGTGGAAAGGTGGTGACTTGTGTGCTGACGGGTTTTGTTGGGTTGGATGGGCGGCGATTAGTAATTTTTATTGTTTTGATTTTCTAGGCTTAAATTTATTTTTGTATGGGATAAACATAGATTTGTAGAATCGTATAAAATATATATATTTATACTAAAAATAAAAAGTAAAAAAAAAATAATAATTTAATACAATTATCACTATTATATTAAACTTTGATTTATTTTCCTACTATTTCATAATCTATGTTTTAATAGCTTATCTCAACAATAAGGGTCTTTAATAAATATAAATAATTATCTTAAAAATGTATTTTTCTTTATGATATTCTCCCATTTATTTATTAGGTGGGGTGTCAAATTGATCCGTAATAAATTATTTTTAAGTGATATATTAAAAATTTATTATTATTTTTAAATAGTACATCATTAGTGTACCCATCATTTTTTTAGTCTATTTTCTATTAAAATAAAGAGAATATTTACAATTTTTTTAGCTTAAGTCAATGTGCTGTTTAGTTTCATAGATTATACATAATATCATTTAATTTCTTAATTTTATAAAAATAATAAATTATTTTATTTTAATGATTTTCCTATCATAATCTTATTATTTGTATATCAAGTGATTAAACACGATTAAAATAGGAGTATTTAACAATACTAAAGTTACAATTTCACAAAATATTTGTTTTGAATATTTCTAAATTGTGCCACTATTTTATTTTAATGTTTTATTAATTTTTTTTATTTTTATTAAAAATTAAAATATATATTTAAATAATTTTTTGTTTGAATATTGTTATTGCTGATTTTTTATATAAACAATTTATATTAAATTTCACATTTATCTTAGTTAAAAACTCATATTTAAATTGAGTTTTAATTATTTCATATAAAATAATAATATTTAATTAAAAAATTATTAAAATAATGTAATTTGTTGACTCTTTTTACAAAGTCAAGTAACTAAATAGTATTATTTATGATCTAAAGACTAAACAATACAGATGACTTAATTTAACAAATTTTTATAATAACTCTCTTATAAATAAATAGCAATGACACATAAAAAATAAATATTATGAAGTTGAGAAAATTAGTTGGAGTATTTTAGTTAACTAATAAGCCTTCAACGAAAACCCATATAATTTTATTATTTTGTTTTTAACTTGTGAGATTAAAAAAAAAATATCAAAAGTCAAAAATTAAAATTTTTTATCAAACAATTAAACAGTGATTTTAACTTCTAAATTTTAAAATAAAAAATCAAAAATTTTTATCAAACAATTAAACATAAATTTTGATTTTTAAATTTTGAAATCATAAATAAAAAATTAGTTATCAAACATACAATAGATTTTTTTACATAAAAATTCAAAATCATTAAAAATGATTCATAAATCAAAAATCAACAAAGATATCAAACATGCTATAAATAAACCTCTTCCTTTAAGAGAGGAAGAACAAAAACTTTTCATTCCTCTCATAGTTGCGTATAGAGAATTATGTATTATTGTATAAGATGTAATATAAGATTTTCTAATAACTAGAGTTGATATTGTCTTAGATTAAGATGAATGACTGATATTTGAGAAAGAGATTCAAAGGCATAATCTAAATTTGCAAAATTTATTGGTATACCTTGCGAAAAACCAAAAATAAAGTTTTATGGATGGAAGGAAATTTATTGATATAAGAAATTATTTTTGAATAATTAAAAAGACAATAATTATCTTTAACTTGATGAGATAAAATTATTTTTGTTTAGAACAAAAATAGTAGAAGAATGTATTCTTTGAGTTTTTAATGTTAATTTTAAGGGCTTACTGAAAAACAGAGAAATGAGAGAGACTTCATTCAATTCTAGGTTTCCTCCTTTGGAATCGCTAGCTTCTATCTTAAACAATTCTAATCTAAAGTTTTTTTTTTTTTTTTTTTCTATTTCTTTTCTCGTCTTACAACCAAGAGGTGACAGTGTTGTAATGGCGTGTATGGATTCTAGAAAAGAGGATTTATGTTTGCGTAAGCTATCAGAAAAACTACTTAAGACAAAGTTGGTTAATCTTGATGATAATGAAGATGATCACGATTATTTGTCTGAATATCCATATGGCTTGGCTTGTAGACTGCTTACGAATAGGCCAATCCCCCTCATTGTAATTATATGTTGAAAATGTAGCTCTAATTGAGCCAATATTGTTGAACAATTAATAGCACACCATAGGAAGTCAAGAGTTGGTGAAGAGTTGGTAGCAATGGTTGGTGAAGAGTTGGTAGCAATGGTTGGTGGAGAGTTGGTGCAACTAATCCTTGAAAATTTGCACACAAATTTTCCTATAAATAGAGAAGGAAACCAAGCCATAAAATCATCCCTAGCAATTCATAACAAGAGTTGCATTTGAGAGAAAGAGAGAGCAAAATTAGGAAGTTCATTTTGGTAGCTTCAAAGTGTTGGAAGTAACACATTTGGTAGTTGCTCCTCTTTTGTTTGTTAGAGAAAAATCTCTAAATTTGGTATATAGGGATCTTGGGGTATTTGAGAGTTTGTACCCACTTTGTAAACACCATTTGAATAGTGAATTATTCTTCTCGTCTTTGCCCGTGGATTAGGCCTTACGCTGAACCACGTAAAATTTGTGTGTCCACTTTGTTATTTAATTTCTCTACGTTTGGTTACCGCAGTTGTTTGTTACTCAATTGAGTGCTTACTATTTAAGAAAGTTCTGTCTAAGGAGATTGGAATTTAAGTGGCTCCGGTGTGACCCTCCAATATTTCCTGGGAGCTTTCTTATAATAGTGGTATTCAAGTGGGTTCCGCACAAAAAGTGGTATCAGAGCCGGTTCGATCCATATTCGGCAAATTGTGTTGTTGCGAATTTGTGAGTAAAAGGAAGTATGTCGGAGTTTTCAGATATTGTGGCACCAACATCTGCATCTTCTTCGTCAGCACCAGTTAGAACTACGGTGACAAATGCAAAATTTGAGGTGGAGAAATTTGATGGTACCAATAATTTTGGTATGTGGCAATGTGAGGTACTAGATGTATTGTGTCAACAAGAGTTGGACCATGCTCTTGAGGACAAACCTGAAGACATGGATGAGAAAGATTGGGCAAAACTCAACCGTCAAGCATGTGGTACTATTAGGCTGTGTCTCGCCAAAGATCAAAAATATTTTGTTATGAAGGAGACGTCAGCAAAGAAGTTATGGAAGACATTGGAGGATAAATATATGTCGAAAAGTGATGAACACATTTGTGACCTATATTTTGTTATGTTTTTAAGCATTCATTTTATATTTTATTGTATTATTTTCGTGTTTTGGAAGGTATTTTTGTGTTTTGTAGGTTTGGGAAGAAATGTGGAAAAATAGAGCAAAAGTGAAGGAAAAGTGTATAAAAATGTAAGCCTTACATTGGATGTCATTCACTATGTAAGGGGGACAAATAAAGGCTATCAACGTAAGCCTTACATTGAGAATCAACATGCTATGTAAGGGCATTTACAGCGCAAGAAAACAAGGCGCGCCGCGGCGAGGAAATTGTGTGCCGCGGCGAGAGGCTCTCGGGTTGATTCTGGGAAAATCAAGATTTCAACGTGCGCCGCGGCGGGCAAAACCTGCGCCGCGGCGGGGATGTTTCTGTCTTCAGCCAACGTTCCAAAATTCAACACGCGCCGCGGCGGGAAAAACCTGTGCCGCGGCGGGAGGTGCCAAAACTGCCCAGAAACCCTAAAACGCGTATTCCATTTCCTTCCCCCTATAAATACAACATTATACCTCTCCCAAACACAAGTTTTTGCAGCCAATTTTCTCTCCACCCTAGCTGCTACTGCAGCAAGGGTTTTCCACCCATTTTCAACCCAAAATCAAGAGGAGAACCTCCATTGTTGAAGCTACTCCAAGGATTTGAAGAAGAGGATCAATCAACTTCAAGGATTTGGAGCTAGAAGATTCATTGGGGTAATTTTATTGTAATATCATTTTCTTCTCTGATTTTGTGGTTTGCCTCTATGACTAAATTGATTGACACCAATTTAGTTATGGTTGGCTAATTTATGTATTTGGGATGTTAGTATTGCTTCCAATGATTGGAAGAACAATTTTGTAATTTGATTATATATGATTTGGATTTATTTCTTGTTCATGTTCTTATGAATTTCTGATTGTGAATTAATGGTGGACCAAACCTTAGTTTGTGGTTAGGAAGAATATTTTAGAATTAGGTATTAGAGAATCCCTCTTTGCTTAATTGTGCATTATGAACAAGAGCCTAAATTGATTGCATTGATTTGTGTTGGTTTAGGTGGTTAGAACCATTTCCTTGAGCTAATTCCAATTAGTTAATTAACGGTCCGGACCAAAGAAGTTAATTAATTGATTGTAGTGAAAATTGCCATTGATTTGGGATTTTCTAGGTTTAGCGGAAAAATCATTAAATCCAACAATTAATTGAATGCTTAATCTGTTTTCGCCATGAATGGATAGCGAACTAATATAATCCCATTTACATCCATCATCTTCCCCTTTGGTTGTGATTACTTTTATTTGCATTCTATTTTAGTTTTCAATTTAATTCCGAATTTACGATCTATTCCGCAAAGTGACAATTGTAGAATGTTTAGGATTGTTTGTTCGACTAAATAAGAAAATAAATAACGTTTTAGAACTACCGCAATTCCTTGAGAGACGATCTTGGGAGTATACTTGTCGCTTACTATAAGTGACTCGTGCACTTGCGAGCTTATTACAAATACAAAATTTGACTATCAAGTTTTTGTGCATCAAAAAGACCACTTAATCGTCTTTTCTTGAAGAAGAAACTCTATAGGTTTACGTACACACCTGGTACGTCATTGAATGATCATGTTAACTCATTCAATAAGTTGTTGGCTGATTTGTTCAATTTGGACGAGCATTTTAGTGATGAAGATAAGGCCTTAATGCTGTTGAACTCGCTTCCGGATGATTATGAACATCTCAGTATAACTTTGCTGCATGGGAAAGAGCAAGTTTCATTTGATGAAATTTGCACAGCCTTGCATAGCTATGAAACCATGAAGAATGATAAAATGGATCATAGAGATGCAAAGACAGAATTATTGGCAGCAAGAAGTCGTTATTTGAGCCATGGACCTGGAAAGAATGGCAAGTCACAGTCAAAAGCAAGACTTGCCAAAGATGAATGTGCCTTTTGTCGTGAGAAGGGGCATTGGAAAAATAATTGTCCTAAGTTGCAAAAGAAAAATAAGGGCAAGGAAATTTTCAATGCTTGTGCAATTGATCAAGGAGATGATGAGTTAGATTATTCCTTGGTTGGCATGTCTTTGACATGTCATGTTGATGAGTGGATTTTGGATTCGGGTTGCACCTACCATATGTGTCCCAATAGGGAGTGGTTTTCAAGCTTCAAAGAGCTTGATGTTGGAGTTGTTTACATGGGTAATGATAATACCTGTGAAACAACAGGGATAGGTACAATCCATTTGAAAACTCATGAAGGATCAACCAGAATCTTGACAGATGTTCGGTATGTACCGAGTTTGAAGAAGAATCTCATATCGTTGGGAGCCCTAGAATCAAAAGGTCTCACAGTTACTATGAGAGGTGGAGTCTTGAAGGTTGTATTAGGCGCACTTGTGATGATCAAAGGCACAAGAAGAAACAACTTGTACTATCTACAAGGAAGTACACTTGTTGGTGGAGCAGCTACTGTTTCTATTGAAGATTCAGAAGCAACAAGGTTATGGCATATGTGTGTTGGACATACTGGTGAAAGTATGTCATTGTGAAGAAATTGTTCGACACTTTACGATGAAAAATACTCCACAATAGAAATGGATGGTAGAATGCATAAACCAAATGATATTGGAGAAAATTTGGTGTTTGTTGTTCAATGCTGGGTTGAGCAAGATAATTTGGGCTGAGGTTATTAAATATGCATGTCATTTCATTAGTTGTTTGTCATCGACTGAACTCAAAGACAAAATTCCTTTGGAGGTACGGTCTTAAAAGGATAAGCAGGCCAATGGTACTTCGCAATAGGTGGAGTTAAAAAGTGTCAGTTGACCCAGTTGAAGTTGTAGAGAAAGACAATAGCTTTCTAACAACAAGATGATGGAGAGGTTTTAACCCAAGAACCTCAACAGCAATAAGATTCATTTGTAATTGGAAAGATGAAAGGACAAATTCGTCAATTTGGTTGGCTCTTGTAGTTGTAATTTTGGAGCATATGCACTTTCAAAATGCATTATGGTATTTTGGTCACTTATGAAGAGGCTATTAGCAATGTTGAATGCAAAAGTGGAAATGTGCAATGGAGGAGGAGATGCAATCTCTTCAAAGGAATGAATGGAAGTTAGCTCAGTTTCCCAAAGGCAACAGAGCAGTTGGATGCAAATGAATATTTGTGAAGAGATATAGATTTCCTAAAAATAGTGTTGTTCGTGTCAAGGTGTTGTTGGTAGCAAAGAGTTATGCTCAAAATGGGGCATTGACTATAGTTGTGCTTTCTCCAATTGTAAAGCATGCTACTGTTCGAGTGTTGTTGGCCTTTGATACGAAATTTGGATTTGGATTTAGTTCAAGTTGGTGTAAAAACAAAGTTTTTACGTTGTGATTTGAAAGAGGAAATCGTAAGGACTCAGTCATATGTATTTGGAGTTGCTGTAAAGAAAATTGGGTTGGTGTTTCGACAGGAGAATAATTATTTGAAGTTATTGGCTCAATTTGATCCAAGGTGGAGATTGTTGAAAATGTGGCTCTAATTGAGCCAATATTGTTGAACAATTAATAGCACACCATAGGAAGTCAAGAGTTGGTGAAGAGTTGGTAGCAATGGTTGGTGGAGAGTTGGTGCAACTAATCCTTGAAAATTTGCACACAAATTTTCCTATAAATAGATAAGGAAACCAAGCCATAAAATCATTCCTAGCAATTCATAACAAGAGTTGCATTTGAGAGAAAGGGAGAGCAAAATTAGGAAGTTCATTTTGGTAGCTTCAAAGTGTTGGAAGTAACACATTTGGTAGTTGCTCCTCTTTTGTTTGTTAGAGAAAAATCTCTAAATTTGGTATATAGGGATCTTGGGGTATTTGAGAGTTTGTACCCACTTTGTAAACACCATTTGAATAGTGAATTATTCTCCTCGTCTTTGCCCGTGGATTAGGCCTTACGCTGAACCACGTAAAATTTGTGTGTCCACTTTGTTATTTAATTTCTCTACGTTTGGTTACCGCAGTTGTTTGTTACTCAATTGAGTGCTTACTATTTAAGAAAGTTCTGTCTAAGGAGATTGGAATTTAAGTGGCTCCGGTGTGACCCTCCAATATTTTCTAGGAGCTTTGAGAAATATTGTCCAGGCTCAATCCCTAAATTTGGTTTTCCTTATAGAAACCAAATTGTTTAGCTCTCAAATGGAAAGGGTCCGAATAAATTTGGATTTTTCAAATTATTTTTCTGTTGATAAAGCTAGAAAGAGCAGTGGAGGTCTAGATCTTCTATGGACTAATGAAGTACAAGTTACAATTTTGTCTTATTCACCAGGTCATAAAGATGCAAATGTGTTACAATCGATAGGTAAAATGTTCAGATTTATTGGGTTTTATGGCCATCTAGATCAATCTAAACGAAAATGTTCATGGGATCTACTTAGAAAATTGAGGGATGTATCAGATTTACCATGGATAATTATGGGGGATTTTAATGAAGGATTAGAAGATGATGATTTTTTTTGGCCAGCGATTGAGGCCATGATGGCAATTGGATCAATTTCGTGAGGTAATATTGGGATGTGGGCTTTGTGAGATTCCTTATGTGGGGTATCGCTACACATGGGATAGAGGAAGATCAGGGATTCATAATATCGAAGAGCATATAGATTGGGGTTTCACAAATACCCCTTTTCGCGAACAGTATCCAGATGTTTTAATATGCCACTTACCCAATAAATGTTCAGACCACCTTCCTTTGATAACAGCACTTGATCTCCATGAGCGTTGTGCACAAACAGGGCGTGGATGAAAAGGAAGGTTCCATTTTGAATCGATATGGTTGCGGGATGAACAGTGCGAGTCGGTGGTTTCAAATGCTTGGTCTTCAACATATATGGTGGATTCGGTTATGGGTCTTTTCGAAAAAGTTATGGATTGTGTATCAACTCTTGATGCTTGGAGTATCTCCAACTTTTCTCATCTACAAACAGAAAGGGAACTTAAAGAGCAACAACTTAGGTCTCTCCTTGAAGATGATGGGGTCTCTCACCGAGTGGTAATTTTGCAACTTCAAAGAGAAATTAACCAACTCTTAGATAAAGAAGAAATGCTATGGCGACAACGATCACGAGTGGATTGGTTGCAGCTTGGGGACTAGAACACTCGTTTTTTTCACAAACAGGAAAATTAACCTCAACGCCACAAGGCAATGAGGAAATTACAGCTAGGTGATGGAATAATTACTTCTAATCATAATAAAATTTGTTATGCTTTTCTCTCTTATTACAAAAATTTGTTATTTGCTTCTGATGGTGGCTTGAGGTCTGAGGTCCTAGAATGCATTTCAAGAGTGGTAACTAATGAGCAAAATTAGGCTCTAACTGCCCCTTTTACCGTTGAAGAAGTTCGTGTGGCTCTTTTCCAGATGCCTTCAGAGAAGTTTCCAGGAGTTGATGGTATGCCTGCCTTATTTTTTAAGAAATTTTGGAAAATTGTTGGAGAAGCAGTTACTCGAGTATGCATACAGATATTAAATGAAAATGGAAGCTTTGGTCCTATAAACCACACCCTTATATCCTTGATCCCTAAGGTCAGTAGTCCACAAAGCATAACTAATTTTCGACCCATCTCCCTATGTACGGTGTTATACAAAATTGTCTCTAAGGCCATTACAATGGTCTTTTTTTCCGTATTGATTCATGGACAGCAAACAGAGACCTTCTATCCAACACGAGGGATAAGGCAAGGTGATCCACTATCATTGTATTTATTTCTAATCTGTACAGAAGGTTTTTCTGCCTTATTGCAGCATTCTCAACAGGTTGGGGTGATAAAGGGTGTTCGTGTTGCAAGAGGTGGACCAATAATATCACATTTATTGTTTGCTGATGATAGCATATTATTCACTTCAGCCTCCAAAGAAGAAGGAATGGTACTAAAGGGCATTATGGCTCAATACACTGCAGCCTCAGGTCAATTTATTAACTATGACAAGTTTTCCATTATTTTTAGTAAAAAAACACCACTAGGATGTCGACAAGAGGTGCTGGAAATACTAAACGTTATTGAGGTCTCTCACCATGAGCGATATTTGGGGCTACCCACTTTTATTGGCCAAAATAAATGTCATGCCTTTAGGGTCGTTAAAGAAAGAGTTTGAAAGCGATTGCAAGGTTGGCAGGAGAAGCTGTTGTTGAGAGCTGGGAAGGAGGTATTAATAAAAGCAGTAGCACAGGCAATTCCATGCTACACCATGTCTCTTTTCAAGCTGTCGATGAAGCTTTGTGATGAACTGAGTTCACTAATGGCACGTTTTTGGTGGTCACGAGGTGGAGGAGAAAGGTCGATTCATTGGAAGTCTTGGGAGAGCTTGTGTAGGCCAAAGGCAGAAGGAGGGCTTGGCTTTCGCTCTTTGGTTTCTTTTAACCAAGCACTACTTGCAAAGCAGGCATGTGCCTTTTAGAAAATCCTTCATCATTAGCAAGTCTTGTATTTAAAGCAAAGTATTTTCCCAGATCTGATTTTCTAAGGGTAAAAGCAAGTGCCAATTCTTCTTACTTTTGGAAGAGCATTTTATGGGGTAAAGATCTGCTTGAGAGGGGGTTGCGATGGCGGGTTGGGAATGGCAGTGGGCCATATATTTATCAAGATCGTTGGATTCCTACATCAACATCTTTTAAGGTGGTTTCCCACAGGACATTGCCAGAAAATGCAACAGTAAGTGAGTTAATTTCTATCTTTGGTGCTTGGAACGATTCTCTTATTTGGACCGTATTTTTACCCCATGAAGCTGAATGCATTGTTCATATCCCTTTACCAATTCGACCAGCTGAGGATAAGTTAATTTGGAGTTACAAACATGATGAAAAGTATATGTTTAAAAGTGGATACTGGTTAGCTCAATTAAGCAAGCTTGTCAATGGTGTTGAATCTAGCGATAGGACTATGTCTAAAAGATGGAAACATATATGGTAACTTCAGGTACCAAATAAAATTAAAATGATTTTATGGCGAATGATACATAATATATTGCCCTGTTATGCTAACCTGTACAAGAGAACAGTGGTAAAATCCCCTTTTTGTTTTCGTTGTGGGAAAGCTGAAGAGACCATTTTATTGAGTATATGTCATCCACGTATATTCAGCTAGCTCAAGCAATGGATAATGACATGGACAAGTGCAATGAAAATCAATATAAAACTGATGTAGTAAATAAACGTTAATAAAATGTCAGAATTTGTTATTACTACAATTGTTAGTGCTGTGTAATGCAGTACATAACAACTTTATTTGTCTGTTAGTGCTTTATGTAAAGGTGCTTTGCGTGATAAGCAAGCACTGTAAGTTTATATATGTAGCTCTCAGTAGTAATAGAAAGGACACGACAATGAATTAGTTTTCCCACTATTATTCATTACAATATTATGAATCAAAAGCTTTTTACATCATTTATCTTCTCTTTCTTTTATCTTTACACTATATTTGTTACATTTTACATGCTATTTGGGTGTGCTCTTATGCAAAGGCTGTTTGGAAGGGAACAATTTTTGCCACATTTCATAAATTGTGTTCTAAAGGGACGTCATCAGATTTAATTTTCTATATGTTTTCAATGCTCTTTGAGGATGATATAGGCTTGCTGGCTTATTTTTTATAGGGTATATGGGCTATGAGGAATCATATGCTACATGGTGGAATTTGTCAAGCTCCAATTATTAATAAATTGTGGGATGGTGGGAGGAATATGGAGAAGTGTCAAGGCAACTTCCAGTAGTAGTGGATCATGCCCAACAAAAGGTAAAGTGGGTGGCTCTGACCGGTGGTGTTCTCAAATTGAATGTGGACTGTGTAACTGATGATGAGTCCAATGCTATTGGAATTGGGTGTGTGCTTCGAGATGGAGGAGGAAATGTTTATTTATCTGCAGCAATCCTAATGAGGGGTTTTACAACTGTTGTGGCAGCGGAGCTGCGGGCTGTTTATGAGGGGATTCGTGGGTCTTTGGAGGCGGGGTTTAGAAGAATAGAAGTTGAATCTAACTCTCTCACAGCGATTGGTTATTTAAAAGCAGGGTAGAAGTGCTTAGTTGTAGAGGGGCTCATAGTACATGAGGTGCTTCACATATCGCTTGGTCTTAATTATGTTTCGTGGTCCTATTGTTCTAGGAAATGTAATGTTGTGGCTCATACACTGGCAAAATTTGCTATAAAATGTCCAGAGGAACTAGTGTGGTTAGAAGAGTACCCATCTTTAGTTTTAAAGTTAATTTCGAATGATGTAACTGGTATCACAACTGGATTGTGAATTGGCTGATTATCATGTAATTTATTTATGTGCTCAATGAAGATAATTATCTTTCTGATAAAAAAAATGTTAATTTTAAAAGCATCACGAAAAGATCCTTATAAATTTATAAAAATATTAGGGATGGATAGGAAAATAAATATAATTTTTCTTACTTATAATTTTAATTAAAAAATTATTAAAAATTCATAAAAATCAATCAATTTTTTTTAAATCGATGACATTTTAAATATTATATAATTTTTTTATTTATAATTTTAGTTAAAAAATTATTAAAAATTCATAAAAATCAATCAATTTTTTTTAAATCGATGACATTTTAAATATTAATAAATTTTTAAAAATTTATACAAAATTGTTGTTAAATACAATTAAATTTTTATAAATTTTTTATAAAATTATAATTGAACATTGCTAAATTTTTAAAGATCCTTTAAAAAATTATTAAAAATCTTAATTAAATATAAAACTTCAAAAAAAAAAAAAAATTCATAATTAAATACACTGAGACTTATACCCAGCAAGGTTAAAACAGAGATTCGTGTAGGTAGTGGCTTTGGAGAATGAGTGGGAACTGCTGCTCCTGCTGTAACTTAATGGCTTGCTCCCGCTCTTCATTGCATCATTCTTACTCGCTGAGATGCTTCAAATTATTGGGCACCAACTTTCAAGTAACGTTCAGAATTGGACTTAATAGACCCAGGCTGCTTCGTCCTTCCATCGGTGTCTCCAGAAAGGTAATCACTGGGTTATCCAATTGTTTGTGCTGCGCAAAACCTAAATTTTAACTTTTTCTTGACCTCTTCTTAAAGTTGTATGGCTTCTCCTGTCAGTATTGATTATAAAAAGAGGTTGGATGGCATTTCACTTTCAATCTCCTAATGACAATTTGTTGTACGGAAACCTTCATAAGTTTTGAGTTTAGTTTTTTTTTCTTTCCTGTGGTCAATTGATCTACCCCATTGATGAGAAGAATGAATTTAGAGACGGTTGAGCTCTTGGTCACTGCAAACATAATAATGGAGAGTAAAATATTATGCTTTATATTCTTAGCAGTATGACATATGCAAATTTTAGAGACAAGAACAACAAGGGATAGTTAATATGTTCCATGGGTGGTTAATATTCCTTGACGTCCCGAGAGTTCTTACTAGCGTTTTGCTCAAGTTTTCACTTTCCAAAAAGGTTTTTTAAGATGCTTGTCTTCGATTAGACTGATGTGTGTTTATCTTACATTTTCTAGCACTATCTTTACTTCTTTAATTATGTTTTCCCTCGTTATGATCAGGCCTATTCCGTTATTCCCCGTAGTTTAAATTCGGCTTTACTGGGAGTTGTTGATGAGGAAAGCAATGAAACCATTTATTCTAGAAGTCGAAAAATACTACACCAAGATGCATTGCTTAGTTCAGTTATGAGGAAAGACAAAGCAGCAAATAGTAGCCCCTCAGATGGTAGAGTGATGCTCATAGATGGAACTTCTGTCATTTATAGAGCCTATTACAAGCTTTTAGGTACACAACATTGTTCTTCTCTTATTTGATGGTGCTGAATAGTGTATTTGATTTCTGTATAAGATAAATGTAGGATTGCCCCCATTTTTTCATATGTTCCTCAAAACTTATAGAGTCAATTTCCATATTTTAATGAGTAGCAAAGCTGCACCATGGCTATCTATCTCATGCTGATGGAAATGAAGATTGGGTGCTTACTATATTCTCATCTCTGTCTCTTGTAAGTAATCTTTACCCGTCAATTTGTTTATCTTCTCCCCTAGATGTAAACCATGTCCATTACTCCCTTAGTTTGATTGTACACTATTTTATAATTTTTATTCATAAAAAAAAATGGAGGAATCAATCCTAACATAATATTTTTGTTTTCATTTGAACGTTTCATGTCTAAGGATTTCCATTGCTTTTTTAAAACGTGCAGATATTTGATGTGCTTGATTTTATGCCTTCTCATGTTGCGGTATGATTTTCTTCTTCTTCTTCTATATAATATCTGCATCAATTAAGAGAGCCTGTATTCCATTTATTTCAAGAAATAATTTATGGTTTGCATGTCCATCATCTTATAGTAGGTTTTACGGATATCATTAAATAATTTCATTCTGCTTGGCCTACTAGCATTCAGTTACAATTTGATTTATCTGAACTTTATTTCCAATTATATGTGGTTTTAGATATTTAGAACCATTTGATAAGCTGTATGCTATTTTTATGAGTACAATATGCTAACCAGAATGGGCATGAGAGTGACGAAAATGACCTGTGTTTGGATCATGCATATTATTTAGTATATACCATGATTGATAGTTTTATAGGAATGGGAAGGATGGAAGGCTATTTTGTCAATTTATGTCTTGTTTGATAACGATTCCGATTTACGATGTTTAATTAAATAATTGATTTTTTTGATTCTTGATTCTTTTGTAAAATAATCACCAATATGTTTCATAACAACTTGGTGATTTTCAAGATAAAAAATCAAAAATTAACTATAAATTGTTTGGTAACGCTTTATATTTTTTGATTTTTTTGAAAAACTTAAAAAATAAATAATTTTTTTTTGGATATTATTTACAAATTTTAAGCTTTAATCATTTTTCTTCAAATATTTATACATATAAAAGTCATATAACTTGATTTATTCTATAAAAAAATGTTTGGTGAAAAATAAAAAAAATCAAAAATTCGAAATCTGATTCAAAATTTATTTTTTTTAGCTTATCTATTTATTTGGTCCCTAATCTATTTAAGATATTACAATTTGTTCCATAACCTTTTAATTCACACAATTTAGTCTCTAATCTTTGTGAATTTGATAAATTTAGTCCAAAATCTCAATTTTTATTAAATTAATTAATAGTATTATGCATAACTATCATATTATGAAAGATTGAGGACCGTATTATAATTTTTTTCCATTATTTAAAGACCAAATTATGTATTTTGAAATAGATTGTAGACCCAATGAATTAAAAAGTCAAGTTCTATCATATTTTAAGGATAACGTTGATAAATTAATTTAACAAAATTATGAGTTTGGACTAGATTTGTCAAAATTTAAAATATTAGGGACTAAATTGTGTGAATTGAACGATAAATGACTAAATTTTAAGATTTTAAATAGGTTAGAGACTAAATAGATAGGTAAGCTTTTTTTTTTATAAAGATTTATGAATCACCCTCATATTGATTTCTTAAAAATTTGAAAACGAAAATAAAAAATTATTATCAAGTATACCTTATTGAAAAATCATTTGAAAAAAATAAGTATGTTTGGTAATGATTTTTGATTTAGTTTTTACATTTTTTAATAATTACTACCATATGGAATAATTCATAAATCTTTGAAAATAATATTTTTGAATCATATTTTTTTTCTTTTAATTTTTACCAAACATTTTTCGAAGGAGCAAATACAGTCTTATAACTTTTGTAAATATAAGTATTGGAATAAAATAATTAAAAACTTAAAATTTATAAAAAATAACCAAAATTTTTCTTTATTTTTAAAGTTTTTTTTGTTTAAAAAAAATCAAAAATCAAAAAGCAATTATCAAATAACTTTGAGGTGGTTTTTGATTTTTTTCTTTGAAAATTATTAATTAAAAATTGTTATCAAACAAATTGGTGATTATTTTTATAAAAGAATAAAAAATTACTAAATCAATTATTTAATTATAAATCAAAATTGTTATCAAACATGGCCTTAGTTTTTCTGTATTTGATTTTCAAGCGTCTTTCTAGCTTATAGTTAGATGGGGTTGCTCATGAAGATTTTTTCCCCCCTACAATGCAGGTGGTGTTTGACCATGATGGTGAGATTTGAAATATCATGATCTACAATTTCTTCCTGTTAACTGATATGACAAAAAATTCTGTACCCGCTCTCTTAAAAAACTTGGATTGATTGCATTAGCTAGAGAAGTGATTCCAGAGTCCCTTAGGTAAAATCTACCGAACATATTCTATTAGTAGTTTTACAAGGAAGAGACTTGTCATGGTCTTTTACAACTTTGGGGCTGGGATTTATTCTTCTTTAACACAATGCTTATTGTTTCTACCCTTAGTTATACTGGTAAATATGCAAAAATAGAGGAAAATTTTCCTCTATCATCATGACTTGATGGCGTCCATTTTAGTCATTCAGTTCCCAGATTAGAACCCTTGTGGTCAAACTTTGATGCATATTCTTCCTCTGTCCTCTGCTGAAGTCCCTTTCAATTCTTTTCTCTGTTACCATCTCAAATTTTCAGATTTCCTTACCTAATTGTGCCCGTGCTATTGATGGACATTGATATGTGCTTCAGTGTCCTTTTCTTATTAAATAGACCTTTACTTTTATTTTTTACCCCGAATGAATTCTTGCTCTAATTGAGTCACTTATTGTTGCAACAAGATGATTTAAAACTGATTCTATTTTTCTTTCCTGCCTACCCTCTTCCCACTCTATGTCTGAGTTTTCGGGTATTTTGGTATATGGGCCTGTGGTCTCAACCAACATTTTGATAAGATAGACTTCTCTTTTCAGGGTTTCCATATGGCCAAACTTGTAGTTCATCCAAAGAAAATTATATGGCAAAAGGTACGTTGTTTCTCTCATAATTTCAGTTTGTTTGAGGTTGGGAAGCTTAGTCAGTTTCTCAGAAGCTAAGATCATAGTTTGTGAGGAGATATGACAATTATGAGTGCATGGTTTAAGATTTCTGCAGAAACCGAGCTTTATCTTTGTTGTGTGACCTTTTACTCAAGATAGAGTTAACTAGATTAGCAGTGGTCTTCCAGTTATTTCAATTTTATGAATTGTTCTTCATCATTTACTTCTCACTTCCGTAATCATTCTCTGGTACCTTCATTTTGTCTAATAATAGCTGTCTCGTTTATGTACTGCTTTTATTTGAGATTATTCTCTTCTCTCGGCAGTCATCCTTTCTTTTAGTGTGAGTAGCTGTATCCAAAATTAATTCAGTGGGTAATTACTGAAAGAGGGTTTTCTGATCACCAGTCATGATCCTGATAAATTATTGCAAGGCGTAATGATAAATAAGTAAAGGTAACAAAACGTGTAGTTTTGCCTCAAGTCCTTAACAATGAACGTACTCCCACTCTCTGGGCAAGAATTGAGTTTCATATTTAATTTAATTTAAACTTAGATATATATATTCGATTAAGATAAACAAGTCCTTAGGTTTTTTGCATATCTTTTCATAAGTGTATTTTTTAAGGTCGGAATTTCCGTCATACTTTATATCCCTCATACAAGAGCAACCGGCCCCCAACACCTGATACCATTGTTCAGGGAGTTCAATTCTTAAAAGCATCCATCAAGGCCATGTCCATTAACGTTGTTGAGGTAACTTCTGTGCATATCAAATTTATATTACCATTGATTCTGTACCTCATTGGTAATTGATCTTAGGTATATTCAAATATAGGTGCCTGGTGTGGAAGCTGATGATGTCATTGGAACCTTGGCTTTAAGAAGTGTGGATAGTGGTTACAAGGTGATATTTCATAAACTTTATATATAAATGGGAAAAAGACTTGATAAGAAATCACACTTGGAGCTTTTATTTACCATTCTTTTCGTAATAATTTGATGTTTATGATCAACACCATCGATTTTAGTGGTCGACCCAAGATTTTTCTTTCCAGCAGAGCTGAACTAGTTTGTAATTAATATACTCTACTTAGAGTATATAACAAATTTGGCACATTATTTTGAAACTTTAGTCATTTTGTTCCCTTACATTTCAATTTAGTCAACGTGATTCAAAATTTTAAAATTATGGATAAATTTGTTCAAAATTACCAAAGTTATAAAATCAGTTACATAATTTAACGTAAATCTTTTCACCATATTCATAATTTTACAAGCATTGTAATCAATGTAATTAGCTATTTGACTTTAAATTTTGTAAATGATACTCTTTTTTTTAATACCAAAATAACTAGAAAGTAAGAGACCGAATTGATTAGATAATCTAATAGTTACACTATAAAACTTATATGTAATTATCATATCTATAGGTTACATGCTCCATTATTATTCTCGCCTAAACTTGAGAATATAAATTTTAAAGAATCTTTCACTAATTTAAAGAATAATTTAAATCCAATTTGATTGATCAAGATATTTTTAGGATGCCAATTGGAGTAGTTTGATACAAAATTGATCAAATTATAGTGCTGGATTGATCATTTAGTTTAATTAATAAGTATTATTTTATAAATATTTAAGTTGAGATTAAACAAATTAATTTTTTCACAAAATTTCTGATGGGGATACAACAAGTGCGGTCTGCCTCTGATCATGTTAATATTATTATGTTAGTGAAATTGCTCTCACTTTTTTCTTTTAATTTATCACTTTCATTTTGTTTTCATTCCAACAGGTACGAGTGGTCTCCCCAGACAAAGACTTTTTCCAAATATTATCTCCTTCATTGCGTCTTTTACGAATAGCTTCGCGTGGCATGGAGTGGGTATCACATTTCAATATCTTGCTTCTTCTGATGCATTTTAGTTCTTAGCACTTGACATCTCTTTGTCTCTATTTTGTTATTGCACAAGTCCCTTATCAGGGCAGAGGTGCTGCTGCCCACCCCGCTGGCGCAGTTTTCTTTTTCCAATATTGGTTATATTTTAAGTTTCTACAAGCAGCAAATTAATTAATTCTAATTAGGGTTGAAAATGAAAGAATGTGAAAGGCAATATTGGTTATATTTTAATTCTCTTTTTTTATTTAATTTTCTACAAGCAACAAATTAATTATGAATTGCATATAAGCACACAGGTATAGCTCCTTTTGATTTCTAATAGTTGTCTCAAAATTCTTATATGTGGACTTTGCATTACTTTAACAGGATGGTTTCATTTGGAATTGAGGATTTTGCTAAAAAGTATGGCGACCTAAAACCTTCTCAGTTTGTTGACATCCTAGCACTCGTGGGTGACACAGCAGACAACATCCCAGGTTACTTGTGCCCTTTTGTTATTTGCTTTGTTGAACTCGGTGATATTTGGATGGACCTATGTTCCTACATTATACAATAATATTAATGAGTTTCTATTTAAAGTGAAATGTCTGCTCAGGAAAGGAGGTATTATAGAACTTACCAACCAACAATTCTTCTCCTGATTCTAAATTGTTACTTTGTAAGAGCTGCGATGTATTAGTAAAGTTTGAGGCTTCATTCTGCGATTTTAATGCAGGAGTTGAAGGGATTGGAAATGTTCACGCAGTGCAACTTATCACCAAGTTTGGTAAGCCAATCCTTTCCTGTGTTATTAGTTATCAATGTGAATTGTGAGGCCAGTGTGTTTTCCATCATTCCTTTCTAAATCTGGCACTGAAAATATGCTTTTGGACTTTAGGGGTGCAGTGTGATGAGCAAATTATAGTACTTGCAAGTGTATGAATTATTTGTAGCAAACGATTAGTAAACTTTCGAGGTTAATTTCTTAAGAAATTGTAGTGGTTTTAAATAATCTTTTCACACTTCTTTAGAATCCTAGAACAAATACTAAATAGTTAGAGTAGACTACTTAAACATTAATGAATTAGATTCCTAAAGCTATCGAAACATTAATTAGTTAGAATATTAAAGCTATTGAAATATTAATTAGTTAGAATCTTAAAACTACTAAAAAACAGTAAATCAGATCGCAAAGAGCAAGAGCAAATATAAGATGGAACACAAACGAGTCACAAAATTATGTTTCAACTTTAAACTAACTTTAATAGGTTTTTAATAATCAATGAAAAATTTATGGACTTTTAGCTTAATTGACCATACTTGCATCAAAATACAATAGTGAATTAACATGAATGATCATTTATATCAAGATTATTGGCTTTTATTTTATTTACGAAAATTTATATGGATCAGATAATTTGCTTTTATGATTAACTAACCAATATCCTACGGATTGGGTATATTAACTAGCAATCAAATTGTGCATAAAGAAAATTATGCCAAACAAACTAATGTCATGACTAGGTCATTAATTTGAGTTCTTGATTAAGTTTATCAAAATATAGTCAAGGTAATGTTCGTAAAACTAAATTCTCAGATCTTTTAATCTATTTATGAACATCAAATTAACCCATGAAAATTCACAAATAAATCTCTAAACAAACTCTTAATCAAAAATTAATCCTTACTTATTTTTCTATTAAAACATTTACCAAAATAAATCTAGGAAACATGACAATAAAAGCTAAATATGTATAGTTAAATTCAGCTAAACATGTTTAGATTAATATTTATAGATTAATATAATCTAGCATACATTTTAGAGGAAAGAAAAACAAGAAATATCTAACAAGAAGTAACCTAAATCTAGATATAACAATTGACTTGGATGATGTTTCTTCCTCCAAAAGCTTAATCTTTGATCTTCAAAGACTTCTTGTTTCTTTAGATATGTCTCTTTCATTCCTAGGACGTAGCAAAGCTTCAAAAGTTCTTAAAGTTTCGTATAAAAGTTGGCTAAAAATTGTTTATTTTCGTGTATTTAATGTTGAAAACGTAAGGAATTTTTTTATAGATATAAGGGTTGTACATAATTAGGACTCCAAAAATACATGCATATCATGGCACAACTTTTTATTTGCCGTGGCACAATCAAAATTGTCTCATACAAAAATTCGAGGGCAGTGAGCTGCGGCACACAAAAATTTCCGCCGCGGCACGAGTTGATTTTTTTGTTTATGTATGTAACTCTTACAAACTGGTTAGTTTTTTATGTAAGGCTTACATGCTTTAGTTTTTTTTGTTCCTAAGTTGCTATTTGAGTGTTCCAAATATTCTATTTTTGTATGCTTACATTATTTATTTTTTAAAGCTAAAAATAAATGAAATATACTAAAACATATACGAATTCCGAAATAATAGATTTATATAAAGAAACTCAAGAGAGAAGAAAATATCTCTTTTATATTGACTATTATGAAAAGTAAAGTAACAAGTTACATGAGTGTTATGTATTTATATACATAATCTAGTATGTAATATACATGAACAATATCTAATAACTCTCTATAAAGCCACGTAGACAAGTACTACTAATATAATATCACATATAGCAATACTATCTCTAATAGCCCCCCAGTCAAACTGAAGGTTGGGCAAAACTATCAGTTTTGATATATAAAAAATGAAAATAATGCATCCAAATGGACCGTTCTGGTAACTCATAAAGGCTTGACAATACCAAACATTAGGAAACCAGTCACAAACAAAGCATTACTGGAAGCAGGTAAAATATCAGTTGCTGTTGGAACACTATAGACAAATTCCTTGGATAAAGGAGTGGTACAAGTGGGAGAATGGAAACACCAGCTGATGATAACCTAGCTTTGCTAGATGTGGATAAAGCAAGTTGGAGACAACTCATACAAAGCCACGGGTAGTAGTAGGCTAGTAGCAAGTTGAATATTGAAACTATAATAAGCTATAGGCTGACACATAACACAAGTAGGCATAAAAAACTTGGCAACACACATGTTAACCCCCATTTGAACTATTGGCATAAACGGCAAACAAAGTATCATCTATTCCATGAATCTTACTAGTCACCTTCTAAAACATAGCCCATATACCAGAGCTAATCTTCATCCAATTCCCAATTTAAAAAGAACATTGCTACTAGCTGAAGTTAAACATGAATCCAATCCATCATAGTGAGCATGCCACTGACACTCTTCTAAGGCTACCCTGCCTAAAGCTTGGATGAAAGCCTCCTTAATCTGAATGATATCAATTGCCCGATTAAGAGAATATTCAATATCCAAAAATACACTTGCCACCCATGTGTGAAAAACTCCAGTTAATGTATCAACTTCAACCTCACCAAAAACAGCCCCACAGATGTAATACATTTTCTCACATGCATCCAATACTGCAGCTCCATAAATGTTGCCTATTGAAGCTACTTGTATCTCTCCATCAAAAAGATTGTAAGTAGTCCTTTAAACATTAACAGGTCGAAAAGTACCAACCCATGAACCAATTTAAGGTTTGCAGTAGCCACACCAGTCTTGTTTATAACTCCACTCTCACCAGTTAATGAAAGCTGCTCAATAGTAAGTGTCGAACCGACCAATCTCAAGACCTTCATATCCACAAGTACCTTATTACCAGCGCTCAACACAATAATAGCCTTCACAAACAAGATCAAGAAAATCATCAAGGGCTTCACAAAAGCTATGATCTGCATCTCAATGAGATTCTTTGTTTCATAATTTCTTAAAGAAGAAATTTCATCAGTGAAACAAACCCTCAAGAATCAGGCAATGCAATGCAAAATAAATCTCCAAGACACACTCATTACAATCTTTTTCATGATATGGGTGTCAATTTGGGGCACAAAAGAATCAAGAACAAAGGAATTATCAGATTTTTTGATTATAGAAGGCCATATTGATGAATCAACATCAAATTGATCAGCACTTTCATTTTCTTGAAGTGCCACAGTGAACTCACCATTACCACGCATAGTAGATGCTGGTTTATCATAAGGTGGAACCACTGACGAAGACGACAATATGTCACTACACAAAACTTTGGACTCTATAAGCACAGTCCAATAGATCAAATATAGAATATCAATCTCTAATCCTAAATTAGACGCAATATACTTCTTTCCATTTCCTTTTAATTGGTGACCATCCATTCGAGCCTCAACACAAGGAATTAAAGTTGGAGTAGAAGGTAGGAAAAATAAAATTGCATCTATGTAGGAAGTTTGGAATGCCCATAACCACAGGTTTTTCAAGATCAAATAAGCTCTGATACAATAAAAAAACTCAAGAGAGTCAAGAAAATATCTCTTGTATTTTCACTATTATGAAAAGTAAAGTAACATGCTACATGAGTGTTATGTATTTATATGCATAATCTAGTATCTAATATACATGAACAATCTCTAATAACTCTCTATAAAGCCACGTAAACAAGTGCTACTCATATGATATCACATATAGCAATACTATCTCTAATATTATACAAATAATTAAATAAAAACGTTATAATTAAATCTATTTTTTATAATTAAGCACAATAAATCACAAAATATTAGTGCTTTTCAAGCACTCATCATGATGTCGACTTGGTCCAATAGTTTGGCCAAATGGACACTTCAGTCCACTAGAAGTCTGTGGTGGACTCTTGATGTCCTATTTTTAAACTTAAATGGAATTTTGGTGTACTAACATTTCGTGCACTTAAAGTCTTTTCAACATGTTTGTTATGCGTACTAAATATTCTGAATGTATAATTTATATACAGTCATATGTTTGGCTGTGAAATTAGACCGTATCGTATAGTATAAATATAGTACGATTATGTAGAATTTTTGTACGACCAGGAGGTATGTGTCTAAACCATACTCTACAATTAACTAAGTCTATCTGAATTTTCAATTATAAAATTATATGTCTTAACTTTTTCTTTTATCTCAAATTAAAAATAATATTTTTTTTATTTTAAAAATGTAATAAAAATATAAAAATGAATTAAATACTAATTTTAATAAATTTTATAATAAAAAATTATTTTAAATATAAATTATTTTACTAAGATATATATAATCAATTTAATCCGACTATCACCAAACACTATACATATTAATTATAATACAATTCAATATAGTTCAATCTAATACGATTATATTCAACCTATTTGATACGGTTCACCAAACATACTGTTTAAGTTTTGAAAATAGAGCACTAGAGGTCTACCTCAAACCTCAGACTTACAATGTCCCATGTTTCATAATTAATGAATTCTATTTTATCCCTAAGCTAGCAGGATAAAGTGTGCAAATGACTTGACATAACGGATTCCTAGGATATTTTTTTCCATTTGGATAATTATTCACACATTGTTTCGCAGGTGCACTAGAAAATTTATTGCAATGCGTGGATGAGATAAAAGAGGAACGCATTAGAAAGGTAATTCTTTGAATCATAGTGAATATTCCACGCTTGGTAATCTCATATTGTTTCGCTGGTTTGCATGTCACAGTAGTTGGTTCCTTTGGCAACTACTGTAATCTCATATGGGTCCGTAGTCCTTGTTGGCACTTTCAGCAAACATACATCAAAATGGGATCATCAGATTCTTTGACAAACATTCTTTTTCCTTGTAAAATTTTTTCTTGTATTGCGGAATATTTAGTTTTACTTTCACATTTAGAACTAAAATTTTTGTTATAGCTTGTTTTTGATAACATAGTAGTTTATATTAGTAGGTCAGCAGTCCATTCTTTTATAACTGTTGAATAGCTTTTTTGGCCAAAATATAGATTAGTTGTGATTGTTTCAAACGTACATCTGTACTAAGGATCCCATATCTGTGTTTGTTTTTGCAGGCCTTGATTGCTAATGCTGATCAAGCTATTTTAAGCAAGAACTTGGTAACTTGATCTATATTAAGATAGTTAACCTTTAATTTGCTTAATTTGTTTCCCTTTTTTGTGCATTTCTTTGGCCACAGTTGAGTGTCTAAAATGACCATTCAAGCATAGTCATCAAGTTTGGACAAGAATAAGAGTTGTGCTTAACTTTCCCTGATAAATCAAAAGAGTTGATCGATGATGTCATCATTAGCTTAACCTTCTTTGTTGTTATATGAACAAAATAGACAGATCAAGCCCAAGTCCTTTAAGCCATGGAATTTATCGTTTAAATACTTTTTTTTTTTATTTTCCCCTCTATCTTTTTGTAATGGCAGGTGCTTTTACGTTCTGATCTCCCATTCTACATGGTACCTTTTGCTGTCGAAGATCTTGTTTTCAAGTCACCTGGGGTGAGTTGAGCTATATATTTATGCAAATAATTGGTCAAAATGTTTGAAAGCATTAGCCATTGAATGGGCACCAACTTCCCCTAAGTTTGTCCGAAAAATGCTAGACAATCCAACTTTGGGAAATACCAGCACAAAATCACAACTTATGGGTCTTTTGCATTGAAAGCTAGCTTACCCGCAGTTGCAGATGACAATTTGTTATTGCCACCTAGATTTGAGAAACATCAAAACTTAGCAAGTGTAGCATTGGTCACCTTAGCTACTTTTAATTTATAATATATAATATATAGGTATTCAGTTGCTGCAATTGCATATCAATGATAATTAATGCATAACTGTAATATAAGCGGTCATGTCAACTATCTTGTATATATATAATAGGAAGCCATACAAGAGAGATATCTCTTACGTATTACTGAACAGCACATGTATATAGATTTATAGCTTTATCATTTTGTGTATTGGATACAGGATAATGGGGGAAAATTCCAAAGCCTCTTAAATGCGATGGGTGCTTATGCAGAAGGATTCTCAGCTGATCCATTCATTAGGAGAGCATTTTATTTGTGGAGTAAGCTTGAAAGAAGATGACAAGTTTTTAATATTTGTACAAGGTTGCTCATCTTAGCAGAATATAATTGACAAGTATGCATGAAGCCTATTAGCATCTATAATTAATGTGTATAGATAATATATGGTCTCCTATATTGTTTCTACTTCTACTTCCAGAAGAATGCTGGGGCTTTGAAAAACAAAGCTTTCATTCATTAATCATCTATTTCTCACAATTCAAAAGAAGATGCCCTCCACCTGTTTCTATTTCATAAAAAGGTTCTCTACCATGCAACTAAGTAACTAACAACTGTTTAGAGGATTACTTTTAAGTATAATGGTGCTTACATGGTGTTTGATAATTTTTAAGAGGAATATTTTCAAAAATTTGAGAAATATTATTTGTGCTTTTTTAGAAAAGTAAGTAATATTTATTTTTGGTAGAAATAATTTTGAATTTATATTTTCATCTTAAAGTAATTATCAAAGTATAACTTAAAATCAATTTTAATATTTTTATCTCAAATATTTAAATATATTTTTTAAAATTTTTAATTAAATAATTTCATTTTAAACCATTTTTTTTTTAGATTATTTTTACGAGAAATACGTACAAACGTGATTAAATTTGTTTTTTGCATGAAAGCACAAAAGTACCAATTCCGCCTTATCAGGTTTAGGTAGCCTTAGGTCCTAGATAGGGCTACAATTATTTTATATTTTCAAAAATAAAGAAATTAATATATTATGTAATTAATTTAACATTATTTTATTCAATTCAAAAAAAAGTTTTAACATTATTTTACATGTATGCATTTTATTATCCAATAATAATAACAACAAATATGAACAATTTTTGGCTTTTATTTTTCTCATCTAAAAAAAATAATCTTAAATTTCACTAAAATTGGCGATCATGACAAATTTTGGGTTTGAGCCTTAGTAAAATATAATTAGTAATTTAATAAATATTTAGATTATATAATTTTATACTCACTTTTTTATTTATTATATATTATGACACTGTAAAATTATTTTGAAAAAAATGAAAAAGTGATTTAATTTTTATAAAATTGTATCATATATTATAATATAATTAATTTGGGTACAAATTTATGTGTTCATAAAATTATTCTTTATAATTTACTCTACTAGTAGACTAGACTCTAAAGATAAATAATATAATCTTGTAAACAATTTTAAACTTCCTATTTTATTCCAATGTTTCTTAAAAAAAAAAAAAAAAATCACAAATCTATCATCTTCATAAATGTAACTTTTACATATTTAATTATTCAATTTTTATTATTTATTTAAATTATTTCTTTAGCTTTTAATCTTGTGGCCAAACAATAAAACATTTCCAATAAAAACAATAAACTAAGTAGCAGAAAAGGTGTTTAAATCGTGAGTGTAGCAAATCAAACATGACATGTCATGACCTCTGTCCAGTTATTAGTTTTATTAAGTTATATTTGGATTTGCCTAAATAGCTGTCATGAGGTCTTTATGTTATTACTTAGTAAATTAATTACTCATTCAATAATTGTTCATAATGGAGCAATATTAATGCTCTTTGATTGCTGTATGATATAAAAATGTTTAGCATCGAGTATTAATGAATAATTTTTGTAAATAATTCGTTGGTTGTATTCAAAAATATCATATAAACACATATAAATAATATTATTATTTATTCAATTAAATTAAACGCTTGTTCAATCTATGCTTAAAATTAAATAGTAAATGCTTACGTTAGTTTATGTGCTATTTAAAATTTATAATTGAGTATATGATCTTTGTTTATTTATTGTTTGAAAAAATTAAAATCCTTTTAATTATTAATTTTAATTTTTAATAAAACATAAAATTTAATGCAATAGTTATTTAGCTATTAAAATTAAATATTTTTTTTAAAAAATTCAACGATAGAAAAAAAAAATTATATATATATATATATATATATATATATATAGATATATATATAATCCGATCCACCCAATTGAAGTAGTTTGGTTTAATTTTTTTTTATAAGTTTATCGTATCAAATTGGTTATTACTTTTAGTAATTGACATTAGTAATTTGGTTTTAATTTTAGCTCTAATTTGAACCAACTCATGGTACGCTCACTCCTTCTCAAGACTAATTCTAATAAACAGTACACGACCATCTCCAGCAGGGGAATGGTAAATATCAGTATGAAATCGACAGGGCAAAAAATACACCTTGTGCAGTTTCTAACGAGATTCAAAGAAATGGTCTTTCATAGGATACAAACACTTTAAATCTAGCTTACTAAAGATATTTTAGATCCAAATAGTATGCTACAAATCTTTGACTTGAAAGAGGAGAGTAGCATAAGTTAAGTATAATTATATTAGATTGAACTATATTGAATTGTATTATAATTAATTTGTACAATATTTAGTAAAAAATTGTATAATATATTCAGATTAAATTAATTATATACATTTTACTAAAATAATTTTTATTATAAAATTTATTTAAATTAATATTTAATTTATTTTTATATTTTTATTACATTTTTAAAAATATAAAAATATTATTTTTAATTTAAGATAAAAGAAAAAATTAAGACATATAATTTTATAATTGAAAATTTAGACAGATTAAGTTAATTGTTTAGATTCAATTCCTATGATCGTACAAAATTCTACATAACCGTACCATTTTCATAGATAGAGTCTGATTTCACAGTCAAATACATAATTGTATAAAAATTATAGAGTCAAGTACTTAATACAGGATAATAAAATGCCATAGAAGTCCCACCTGCCAGATAACTAGGAGAATCGTAGTAAAGTTAGTTACTCTAGAAGCCACACTCAGATCATAGTTACCAAATCCTATAATTGACGGTGATAATAGGATTAGAATAAGTTGATTTTTATGTTCCCATCCAATCAAAAATTACATAATCCTGGAACTTAAAGATCTCACTTAGAATCTGTAAGACATTCCAAATACAGGGCAAGTAGGATAATACAACTAGATTTGAAGATTACCAGTCTGGATCAGATGCCTCAACAGACCCAACGAAGCGGCGGTACTTTTCTGGGCTATCAAACCAAGTTGGGGTATTGATAATTGCCTTCTCCAACCAATATTCATCATGTACCTTCTTCTCAGTCAACTTCTTGTAATACCTTCCCCATTGGTACATGGCTTTCTTTAAACGATTGCTAGGTGCTCCTCCAAATATGTACTTGATATAGTCCTTGGCTAGCCTAGCCAGCTCCTCTCCACATAAGATATAAACATACTGCAAGAAAATTATAGCCAAATATGTTAGTAGGCACCGAATAGAGAGAGTAATAGATAACAATGCAACAAAATTACTGGTAGATAAGTGGAACACTCTTGATCTCAAAAGCTAATCTTTTATGCAGACACATTACAACACGATCTGCTCAACTGAGTAGAACTGAGATGACATTTTTGAATAAATTTTCAAAGGTTGTTAAAATCAGCATCCGAAATCAAAAGTGAACCATTTTCTGTGATTTATGTCACAGTTGGAAACATTTTAAACTTCATAATGTAGTTATGCAACCAGATTTGGTATTAAAAAAAACATACATGTGGGACTAGGTTTGATAAAAACTTTGAGGAAAGTTTTAAATTACTCTGATTCAAGCAGATAGAGCATTCTTCTGTGTAAGTTGTGTTGTCTTGTATTGGAGTGAATGATATTTTTACTTCTATTTCAGGTTCATTAATGTTCGCCTCAAACATCCAAGATGGAAACATATCTACGAAAGACCAATAACTGATCAGGTTTGGGCAAATGTTGGGGAAAATGCCAAACCAGAAAACAAAGCAAGAAATTCTTTTTACATAGTATAGCACAACTAATGATTTTTCAAACAAGTCATCATCAATTTCATGAAAGATAAGATAATTTTCGTACCATAAAAATAAATCCAAGTGTTGCTAGAATCACTTGCACAGTCTCGTCCATGACCCCAGCAAGGCCTTCATCCTCTGATCCTCCAGAACCATCTGAACCACCTCCGCCTCTGCCTCCGCCTCCGCGTGGTGGAGGCGTACTACCACCAGAGCCTTTATCTTCATAGTACTCATTTTTTGTAATCTGTTCACGTAATACATCCTCTATTGACTTTTGCTTTCCAATGTTGCCCATTGCTCTCTCAAAAGCTTTCCAAGGAGAACCCTGATCACAAATAAGAAGTATGGTAATTTTACTTTTCTTATTTTTTCTAGGATCATAGAACAAGTTCTTCCCTACATAAACATAATTGCCGTCACGAACGTGCTATCATCCTTCGTCTTTCGTCAACTCATTTGACACTTATTTACAAAATCCATGACTTTCTAGGATTGCGTGATAAAAGCATTGCTCTTCACATCAATTGCAAACAATCAAGGACTTCTCACACTCGGTCATACAACATTGAAGTCATAAGATGAAAAGATGATTTTTTTTCTTGGAACATGCGCTCTGAATCGATCCCTTGTTTGAATTGACTATTATACACTGAAGCAAGGTTTTTTTTATTAAATCTAAAAAAAAAAAAAAAGGTTTCAGAATTAAATTCCCTATACGTAATGTCACAAAGTGACACTACAAACAGAACTACATCCCTCATCCCTGAAATAAGAAAGGAGGTTGCTCATAAAAATAAAACTACTGATGCATTCTTATCATTTTAGGTCCTAAAAAATTATCCAATTATTAGGCCCTCTTATATAAGATTCAAGGAAGAATTTTCATCTCTTTCTTTTCATTGAGTATATGGCGGAAACTTCTATAGTGGAAAAATTCCAATAGATTTGGTTCTCAAACAAATAACATTAAAATTAACTCGAGACCCTTCTCCATACTTACAAACCCAAAACTGAAAAAAAAACTTTCATACACAAGACAAGAAACCTTAATGGGTGGTTCAAAACGAATCCAATGCATACGAACATCAAACCTTTTAATCAATGAAAACAAAAAAGCACCAACTATAAATTTAGATTTGTCTTTATTAGTCTACTATACTAGCTTACTATTAGTTACCTTATTCTTCAATTGTAATTAGAAACAAAATACCTCGTCATCATTCCCCGTGTTGGCTAAACAAACGGGTCCAAGAGGTCTCCGACACTTGAGCTTCAACGCCGGCCTGAAAGGTCTAAGATGTTGTCCTCCGTGCGAAAATTTATTGCCCAAGGAATTCCCAAAACTCAAATTAAGGTGCAGTTTCCCGTTATATCCAAGACATAGAATGTTTGTAGATTGAGATATATTTCTGACATGTATGGTTTTAGGCCGAAAGTGCCACCTAGTAATCTGGGTACTGCTCATCCTCACCAAAACTCAACGCCGCCAACCAAAGACGCAAAGAGAATGGAGGACTCTTAATTCTTTCCAGCGGCCTCTAATCTCTATCGTTGAGCAGGGATGATCGTTCATCGCTCTTTAGTCTTTATTTTAGGCCGTATAGACTTATGGGATTTATTGGGCCTATAATTTAAAAACCCAAAATTCAACCTTTTTTTTATTCAACAAATGACTCAAAATAGAGTGAATATCTAAGGAATTAGGAATGGAGACGATTTTTATCATATTTATTTTTAAAATTAAATAAATAATTATATATAAAAAATTATCAAAAAAATTGCTTTAATTCGAATACGGTTATAATCAGACTGGGTAAAAAAAAAAAAGTAACTATTCCATAGCTAATTGTTTTAAATAAAAAAATCAATTCATCATAATTTTTTATTTCAATACATACATATTTTAGTATCCAAAAAATAACGACATTCTTTATTTCAGTATATGAATATAGAAAGAAAAAAAACTAAGTTAAACAGATATATCGTATTTTCTATTTATATTAGTGTTTTAATTAATAAGTAATTTTAATAGATAAATATATTTATATGTTACAATTATCGCAAAAAAAAAAAAAGTGGCCTAGTGACCATAAGTACTAAGTGTGGTACAAATTTTCTAGGTTTGAGACTCTCGAAAAGCATAAGTAAGTTTTATAAATAATTTTTTATATATATTTAAATTGAATTAAATTAAAAATATATATTTTATGTACGGATGGGTATAATTTTACGTATAATTATTTTTATACAATCTTAAAAAATAATTGATATTAATCGATCCGTCAGATCGAATATTTGAGAATACCGGAACCCGCACAAATGCCCATTCCTAAGGGATTGCGTTTTCTCCCATTTCTTGCATTACAACATCGTTTAAGGGGAGCAATTTTATGGTTTTACCCTTAGCTTTACTTCATTACAACATTAGTTTCAAAGGTATCCAAAAGATGAATTTTCCATTTCTCTCACCCATCTGCTTTGTTTCCATCTACACGTTTAAGTTCCTCGTGAACATCAACACTAACAACAATGTTATCCATTGTAGAAATATAACATTATATGGTATATGAACTTTACTATTTAGGTTTAATTTGGTAATATAATATAATATGTGTTTGAGCTTTATATATATATATACTTCTTAATACCTAACCGAGTGGGCTTAAGTAGTAAAGCCCAAACACATATTATATTATATTACCAAATCAAGCCCAACTAGTAAAGCCCATATAGTATATAATGTCATATTTCTACAAATCTCCACCTTGATACTATATGACTATATGTTTTAATGAATTGCAAATCAGCCTTTCTAAATTGGTTGCTAATTTCTTAACAATACTTAATCGGACAATGGTTTGGTAAAATAATAATATAACTTTAAATTGAAATCTACACAATCCTTGAGTCACCTTCACTTGGTCTCTAGTTCACAATGCTTCCGCATTCGTACATACAACAAACAGTTACCGTACTCAATCAAAGCTTATAAGCAAACAAAATTAGATTTCCCATTAGTCATGAAAATAATAAACATATAATTCCTTTTGAAAGATCGTTACCTCTTAAATCACTTATAACATGAGAGTTAGTAAAACTCCTCGTAACATACATGTTTCATTTTTATACAATAAACCAACATCATCAATACCCGAATATACAAGTGTTCATTTGCCAACCAACAATCAACAATGAGTTTTATTTGAATTAAACCAACTCAAATAACACAACTCATTAACTGTTCCAACACTAGTTACCACGGAACAAAACATATCCCAAACAATATAGCACACAAGTATGACACTACACTTATATGTGCTCAAATTGCCAACACATCATCTAATTTTGAGACACTAAACTGATGATAAGCAATAAATATAATGGAAATACTCACAAGTCAAATATGTTATAAAACATTATCATGGACTATCAATATGTCACTTTTTTAAATGCATAAACCATGCAACAAACATGTCCCACATATTTTCCATGCATATCACTTTAATTGGCTCCACCTTAATTATAAATTACTCATTATAAGACAGATTAAGCATGTATACTAAGTAATAAACTTTTTTATATTATTACATGCAAACGGCATATAACAAATATATTAACAAGTACATACATCAATTAACACTAAATTGATAAAGAGATTATTACTAACATGCTTACATCTTCTAAGCCAATTTATATCATATAGACTACTTCTATAACATGCCAAGGAAAATATTTATGACAATATAAGGACATCACGCACAAGTACATACAATCCATTTAACATGTTTCACAAAGCTAAGGAACATCAGCAAACTCACATCTTAAGCTTTTAAAACTAGTTTTCATTTTCACACAAAGAATCTCAATAAATATCCAAGGCATCAAGCCATATTTCAGATTCTTTAAATACAACATCATTACAAGATGTTCACTCTAAGTCATCTAAACGGCATCAATTATCATACACAAGTACCAAGGTCTACATGCATATACCTTCCAGGTGGCTTACCCAAATATCATAGCTTCTCTTCCTCCATTGCACCCCATTGAGTACTATCACCGAGCCGCAAAACACCTCCATGCTCATCATGGACCCCACTTGCATTAGTAGCTACAATCCTGCAAGTTCAAGTGCTATCCCTGCAAGTTCCACCTCAATTGCAACACATTCTCTTTACCATTGTTAGTAAAAGAATAACAGAGCAAGCTAGTAGCCCACCATATATACCATGTTCACATAATACTTCAACCATACTAGTCAACCAACATTCAGTTTCTAATATTGTCTAATTTTCAAACAGATTATCAATTCCATATTTCTAAAAGGTATCCAACAGCCGAAAACAATAAATCATTCAAACAATGATAAAACGAATTCAACAACACTGCCTATCTTAGAAATATTGATAATCAAGCATAAGCCAACGTAGACCAGTAAAAGCGATACAATTTATATCTCACTTTATTAAGGACTGATCAGGACCTTACAAACCAATATGAATTACTCAAAAAACAGTCTCTAGTTGCATACTTTCCAAGTAATACAATTAGACTTCATTTGTACACTACAAATATAGCAAACTGAAGTACTAGTAGTACAAGTATCAAATAGACCTTTACTTTGACAATTTTAATAAGTTTCTTATTCTAATATGGTCAACTATCCATGTCATAACAGAAACTTTTCAAATACAGGTGCAAACAAGATCACAACTCCACATGAGTTCTCTTAACACACTATTCAAAGACCATTATGCATATACCCAATAACACTATTCAGTGAGCATCCATGTACATACCCAGTGACATTTATCACAAGCCTTTACTACATCACAAGCCTTTACTACATCACAACGTGCAGTGTCAAAGACTAGAAAATGTACAAAGCTCACAATGTTATAATAATCCAAGTAACAAGTTCATACCACACATGCTTCCAACCTCTTATCAGGTTACCACATAACGCTAGGAATTCTCAAGCATTACAGAACTTTTACTATCAGGACACACATGAAAAGAACAATCAAGATACCAAATAATCCAAGATTCCATAATTCAAATTTCACAGTTATAATAGTCATTAACAATGCAACACTATTATCACAACTTGAAATTTTCATGCATGCATATCCAATCTTAGATTCATCAACATGTCATCTTTTCTTTTCATAACAGGACATAACACAAACATGCATCTTTCCATAATAGTAGTGAAAGCACCTATTTGTTTTTAGATTTCGACTTAGACCGTGACTGACTTTATCAACTAGAAATAAGTTATACCAAATCCAACCTATTTCTAACATGCATCTTTCATTCAAAATTCAAATTTCATGTTATGTCTTTTTCCTACCAAGGACAACAAAAGAACATACACATCAAAATCTCCAAAGATATATAACAATCAGTTTCACTAACACCATGGATTAATTATAAAACTCAATATGATAATCTCATCAACACAAATCTTTCATAAATAAAAAATAAAATTTAATCAAGATTATCAAAAGTTTATATCCATTGCAACATTCTTTCATTTAGAAACTGATACAAATATCTTTTAAAATAAATATAGAGAGAGGAGACCTTACAGTGCTATAGCTCACCTAAATTGCTACACTATCCTCTATATGCAATTATTTTAGCACCTTGCAGCCACGTCTAGAAGGATACTAATGAGCTATGTCTATGAATTGCGCACTTCCAAACCTTGTTATTTCTTTACAACAACCTCTTATGTCAACCTCCTTCAATTCTTTCATGTGTTCGATCACAAACTTACTAAGAAACCTGTCCTATTTCTTTTACTACCAACAAGTGACCACAAGTTCACAAAAAAATATTAATAGGCAAATTCTTGATTTTACAAAAAATAAATATTAGAGTATAAAATTTCGGACAGATCGAAACACACAAGAAACAACACATGATTACTCAATTTATTAAACATAAAAATTGATTTCTTTCTTCTCTTATAATTTTACACTTTCAAAACATCAGAGAAGAAATCTTTATTGAAGAGGGACACTAAAAATGATTTTACCAAAACTTGAATAAGAAAAGTTCACCCAAGAAAATACACAAAAACAGATTTAAATAACTCCATTTAAATCACCATAAATCTCCTTAACATGATTTATATTACCCAATTCATAAAATTGAAAATTAGGATTTTCAACATAATTTTCATAACCAAAAATATATTTTAATTTGCAAATTTTAGAATAATAAAAAATATCCAAAAATTTCAGAAACAAGAAATTTAGAAAATTTTAAAGAAAAATTGAGATAAATCATAAAACGAAAGCCTCTGATGATTTATATTTTTTTGGAGTGTTTTTGCCAATCAAAGGTCGGAGATTTGAGAGTTCCGTTCGCAACAAGTAGCTACTAGACCAACCACCAGGAGTCTGCCTCTTTTTGCAATCAGTAGCCTAGCCACCACTATTCTGTCACTCTAACGTGGAAGCTCCTACATGATTGGTAAGGAAATGGTCAAGATTTGCATTAAAAATTATTAATTTACAATTTAGTACTTTGACTAGTATTGATTATCTGAATTCTGAGAGTTATCACATTTTTTCTCTAGCTCATCCAAAAAGAGATCCTCTAGAACCCTAAAGGTGCCATTTTCTTTACTTCTCGTTCGTTGATTGCTAATGTGGTTGGCTTTTTCCGACAGGTATATGTCAAAGTACAAAAGAGCAGGGCTTACCCTCAAGACTTCAGGTCAAATTCAAGAGAAGAAGAGGTATGCTCTTTTTAACTCACGAAAGTTCTAGATATTTATTACAATTTTGGTTTCGATTCAAATTTTTATCTCCTTTGCTGAAAATCATTTAGATTATTTTTTCATTGGCTGGTATTGTCAATATGGATAAATCTCATGGCAAGGATTATAATGATTTTTTTTTTGTGGAAATTCCTCGAGTAATTATTTAGATTGGGGCTTTGTGGTTTTTGCTATTTTCCTTGAAGTCTTGTATGTGATTTGTGTCCATCGAAGCTAAGTGGTTGCTTATACGTTTTATTTGCTTTTGTTTGGTTGGATATATCATATATCTATTCTTATTCAAGGGCAATCATGAGTTTTCTTGTATGTCTTTATGTATATCCCTGATTGAATGAGATTTATTTCTATATTTTTCTCTGTTCATGTATGAAGCTAATTTATGCATTGCTTTAGTTGTTGATTAGCATCAAACAGTAGTCCCATGGAGAAATATTATTATCCTGTATCTAGGTATAGGGACTAATTTGATTGGAACTCTCTGATGATTGGGACATTGTTGTCAAGCAGTATTTTTCTATTTATGAAAAAAAATGTAAATTTTGAGAATATTATTGATATTTTTCTTATAAAAAAAGATAAATGATTGCTACAAAACCAGGAGATTATCCATAAAATCTCAAATATATTGGCAGTGGACCAATCAAACTCACTTGAAAGCAGGTTAAAAAAGGAAAAATGGCTAGAAAAGTCCCATAATTACTACAAAATATATACTTTAAAGTTAAGCTAATTTAATCCTATAATTTAATAAAATAGCCAATTATGACACAAGAAGACTGGTGGGGTGGGCGGTGGCCGCTGGGTTTTTCATTTTTTGTTTTTAAATTCAAATTTTCAAAACCAAATTAAAAATTATTTAAAAAATAAAAAAATATATAATTTTAACAAAATTTTAACAGGTTAAATACAAATCTGACATAGTTGGCTTTTTACTATAATTATATGATTAATTTAACCTAACTCAATAATAATTAAACTGTCCATTTTTATAAATAATGGGACCATTTTGACGCTTCATCTGTGAAAAAATATTAAACATAGAAAGAAATCAAAAATGAATGTAGCATTTTTTCCAGTCTAATAATACATGGTACAGCTGCAACACATGATTCCCTGAAAACATTTCTTCAATTGTGTTAGTGATGTACAAAAAGTTGATAACTAAATTTTGTATTTGTAAAAGCTCGCAAGTGCACGAGTCACTTATAGCAGGTGACAAGTATACTTCCAAGATCGTCTCTCAAAGGAATTGCGGTGGTTTTTGAAAGAGTCAAATGTAATCTAAAACGTGACACTAAAATAAATCATAAACACTCTAATCAAAGATTGGTGTGAAAATGGTTGCTAAAAGTATTAAAATAAACAAGAAAAATAAAGTGAATGCGTGAAAGTGTCGCTGAAACAATAAGATGAACGAGTGTGAGAAATTAGGTAGTGAACTAAGCATGGATAAATTAGTTTACGTGGTCTCCTCAATTAAGCGTATTAAGTGGATTTATTGATTCTTTTCACTAATTCTAGAAAATCTCAAATCAATGGTGATTTTCCCTTAATTAACTAATTAACTTCTTTGATTCGGACTGTTAATTAATTAATTAGCATTAATCTTAGAAATAGTAATTCAATCACCTAAATTAAGACAAGTCAATGTACTCAATTTAAGTTCATGCTCAAGAATGCCCAATTAAACTTAGATGACGTTTCTAAAGTTCAATCCTAAAATAGTCTCAAACATTCATAACTAAATTGGCAAAAAATAATTAATGAATGTAGATGTTAATAAACAATGAACATGAAATAAATCACTCAAATAATATTCAAACCACAGAAATAGTATCCATTCAAAGTCACATCCCTAAATTCCCACACACAAGGGTTTAGTTACACATGATCAAACTCAAATCCAGATTCTTCATTATAAATGACATAGAAAGAATTCTAAAGAGGAAAAGAAGGATTACAAATAAGAATCTACCAACTTTCACTCTTGCAACAAGATCCTTGATGTTGGATGATCACCTATTTCAAGTCTCTTGATGAAGATCCAATTGAATAGTCTTTGATGAAGTAAGTTTTTTCCCAAAATTGTATGAAAAACCTGAATTTGGTACTGTTCACGCACCGTTCACCCTTGGAGTCTCGTGTGTTTGCTGTGTTGGAGGCTGAAAATCTTGTTTTCTGGCTGTTGGAGGCTGGAGTTTTTTTTGTGTTCAATTAGGTTTTCGTATATGTAAGGGTTTCCCAAAGAGCATGTGCGTGTGTGGCTGGGGGGAGTTGCAATCCGCGCTCGCGAGCCTCGGCGCACCTTTTTCCATGCCGCGGCACGCAATGTTTTTCAGAATTGCGAACCAAAGCAGAAACCTCCCTGCCGCGGCGTACAATAATCATGCCGCGGCGCGCACTGTTTTCATGATTTTCCAGGATGCAACCCGAGAGCCCCTCGCTGCGGCATATGGTTTCTTCGCCGCGGCGAGAGTTTTTGTAATGCTATGTAAATGCCCTTACATAATTTGCTGATTCTCGATGTAAGACTTATGTTCCTAAGCTTTTGTTTGTCCCCTCTTACACGATGAATGATACCCAATGTAAGGCTTACATTTTTAAACATTTTTGTTTCATTTTTGCTATCTTTTTCCACATTTCTTCCCAAACCTACTTTGACCTACAAAACAATAGAATATTCTCCAAAACAAGATTATATCGAGATTAAATGCAAAATAAATACTTAAAAACGTAACAAATAGTAGGTCAAAATAGTATTCATCAGTTAGTAGTCATTGCCTCTGGATATGACCTCTTTGTAGGTTGACCGGAGCAAGATAGTATGCTCAAACTGAGATACGTTGCTGCCCCTAACATCACACAGAGGAGGATACGGCTGCCAAACTAATGAAATTTGTTCAATATTTTCTCTACACACATCCATTAATTACATATATATAGGGGCACGTTCCAAAACGCTAACCAATGAATCTGACAAATGGTGTTAAATATAAAATAAGTCAAATCAATGACATAAATGCATTTAAAATTAGTTAATAACTTTCAAAATTAAGAAAAAAATCAACATACAATCACGTATTTTCATTGTTGTAATTCAACAGTAGTCAAATATATTAGTCTCTGGATCCTTAACCATACATATACATAGACACATTACACATATATGGAGGATGGAGCACCCACACCCAGTACTCTCCGTCTATAATAAATAATTAACATGTAAATATAAAAAAAATCAACATATTTATACCCTAAAATGGATAATTTAAACCTAACTTGTAAAAATTAAAACCTACGCCTTAAAAATTAAACGTAAAACTGAACTAAATAAACACAAAATTTACAAGACATTTTTTCCCCGAGGTGCTCCCCATTAAGTGAGCGTCAGTGCTCTTGATAACATTTATGCATGTGCATGTGCACTCACAACAAATCATACAATTTCAAAACAAAAAAAGTGTCCAATTAGCCCCACTATTTTGATAAAATCTACACTTTAATCCTCTTATGTTCAGTTTCGTCACATATATACTCTCTTTAATTTGTGAAAAGTGCACATCATGTCCTTTTTTACCTCAAAATTGGACTAATAGTGCGCTTTTAAAAAATAAAGGAACTAATACTGCACACATTTTGTAGAACAAAGGGAACAATTTTACACCAATGTATACATCACTTGATGTGCTCAAAGCTAAAAATGGACTGTTTAGTGCTTATTTTTCAATGTATACATCACTGTTTAGAGCAGGATTTGTTTTGTGATGCAGCAAATTTCAAACATATGACAAATACTTGGACTATACCAGCATCACACAAATTCTTCAATGCCATAAGATATTTGGTCTCCCTTAGTCGGCCTAGATACTGTCTGCAAAATGCCAATGTTGAGAAGTTTTTGTTGATTGTTGCTAGCAATTGCTTTGCCCTTGCTAACCTAAGAGGAATGTGGCCAACATAAAAATTTTTCATGCAATGGCTACACTCTAGATCTTCTTTGATACATCCTTTCCCTAAACTCAAGAAAGGGAATTTTGGCAACTGAAGTGGCAATAAGACTCGACTACTTTGAACTATATGCCAAATGTAAAAACTTTTACCTGTTGATGCAAATGTTTCAATTGCAAAAAAAATTCATCATCTTCCATTTTTGTTTCCTCCCCTCCTTTCACGATAGGAACAAATTTTCCTGCCTTTGATTTTTTCTGCTTGGTCCCAACATGTTGGATAACAGGTAGAGGAATAACAATTTTACAGGTAAATATATACATATGTTGGATAACGTTTTGAGAACAAGAAAGTGAGTAAATATCTAGAGGCCAATAAACATACCACAATCAAGGTTACCTTATGCAAAAATTATTATTCAAGGAGATTGTTGATGTCATATAAATGCAAACCCATAGAACAATTTTTCAAATAAGAAATAAAGATGGAACATCTTATAAGTCATTATAGTTAATGCCACTAACAGGCAAGCCAAATTTTGGTAACGCTGAATAACTCTTTAGGTCCTTAGCAGTGGTAATTTTAACTTGAATATGACACAGGACAAAAATAATACTTTGAGCCGTAATCTATAACTAATTATTTGTACATGAAACGTTCTCATTATTCCTTATATAATAAATAACATGACAAAAAAATATCCAAGTTTTCTAAATGTGTCAATAAACAATTAAACACACAATTACAACAAAAAATGACAAGATTGCCACCTTACTTCCGACCTTTGATTTTTTCTGCTTGGTCTCAACATACTATTTCACACAACTTACTCTCCAAACTTAAATATGTAAAAATTGATAATGGTTGCCATTAAATTAGGTGAAATAAAAAAATTGAGACCAAAGTGCTGAAATCAGATTTCATTATGTACCTAGATTCTCTTGTATCTTTCAATTTTAATGAATAAGTTTTTTTCCTTCTCAAAACAGGGTTGTTTAGCTTATGGTAATATCAGAAAAATTAATAAAGACATACATGATAAGTGACAAACCATGAAAACCCAAAAGTTTAAATATATACCAGATGAAGTTTTGAACCAAAATTTGGAGTGAAACCAGGCAGTATATCCACATGGGTTTTCAAGAGGCAAATCTCAGGTCCAACCTACAAAAAATGTGAAATGTGAGGCATACTAGGAAAACAAGGTTATTCAACTTCTGATCCTCCAAAAAATTTCAAAGCTGACGAACCAAATGCATCGTAATCAGGTATATGTTGAATTTGAATGAACGTGAAAACAGAGAGCAAGGTGCTCTCCCATCCAAAGCAACGAAAGCTCACAATATGTTGTTTTGATCCACCCATCAACGAGTGATAGCATATTATAATGAAGGGATTTTGTGATATACACTTTCTATCAATTAATACATAAAATATTATATTGGAATTGATTTACCTTATCGGCCATGTCGAGCAAGTCAGCCCCAATGGAAACATCCGCAACCAAACAGAGATCAGTCTGCTTCTGCGCCATGATATTGAAGAGCTTCTTCCCGGTGGGATTGTTTGTCAATTGGACTCGCTTCTCAAACCTCATAGCGCCAACCAACCTGGGCTTCTTAAGCTTAGGGGCAGTGACCTTCTTGTTGTCTTGGAGGAACTGGAGCACCATAGCCTCCATGTCATCAGCTAGTTTTCCATTGTCCTTGAAAATCCTTACCATGTCGGTGAGCTTGATCAAGGCATGAAGTTGGATTCCGTTGTCGAGGAGATTCTCACAGCCACCTTGGACAATAGTGTCTGATACCTTGAGACTAGTAGCTTGGAAGGGGGCGGTGGTTTTGCGGACTGAGGTACTGCTGTGACAAGATCCACAATAACAAGGCAGACTTGGTCAGGACGGAAGTGGCCCTCGATGGCCTTGGCAGTGCCATAGTCCTTGATCTCCTTACGATGCATAAGGATGGGGATGCCCTTAGATATCGAGACACACGTCGCGATAGGGAGTGCTGGGTACAAAACTCGCAAACCAAGTCGAAGTGGGTGGTGGAGAGGATGGACGCCATTAGGATTTGGGAGATCTCATTAAGCAACGATGGGTACGAAACTATAATGCATAGGTCTACGTAGATTGGTGAGGATATGCCAGACTTAAGCTTGAAGTTGCCGAACTTTACGGCCGAAATTTCATGGAGCTTGAGAACTAGGGACTCCATCGACGAGGAAGATGACATTCTGACGGCATAGCCTCTCACTCCGTAATGCAACCAATTTTATGTAATCTTTGAAAATGCCAACCCTGCAAATCACTTGTTAGTTTCACTTTTATTACTACACTTTTACAAGGACTTGTATTGTATGTACCATGGAAGGAATCTTTTCGCTGGCTTGCACCAGATAGATAGGAATCACCCGTACTTAGTGTTCTTAACGAATAATGAATTTAATTATACATTTTGATATTATAAAAATAAAATATATTTAAAATTATATTTTATATATATACTAAATGTATTGTATAAATGCTCTCCACTTTAATTTATGTGGTAATAGAGCTTGTACATATTTAAAAGATTGAAAAAAATAACAAAAATAATACCATTTAAAATTTGTAATAATAAAAATAGTATCTATTGTGTTCAAACTTAAAATTTCACAATTAAAAAAATAACCGATATATCATTTTACTTTGAACACCTACTCAATTGGAATCAAAAGATGATAATTTAGACTCATTCAATGTTGAACGTTCAATATTACACATTTAAATTGAATGTTCAATGTTATTGGGGTGCTAATTTTATTATTATAAATTTAGGAGTGTTATTTTTTGTAATTTTTTAAAAAGATTTTAAGTTTGAAGGTACGCGAAAGTATCCAAAGGGCCAAATTTAAAGTAAAATAGTTTTTATTATTAATAAAAAAAATAATATAAATTATAATAAAATTATTTATTTTTATGATTGTTAAAAATAAAAACAAGATATATTTTTTTACTATACTGTTGCATTATTTTAAGTAAATATATAAAAATTATATAAATGGTAAGATATTTGGGTTTGAATATTTGATAGAGCATAGAATGTAATTTTCTAACCCACCCCTACAAAACCATTTTTTCCATCAAATTTTTCCATTCGGTAAAAAAAATTGAATTTTTTTCTATTGCTACTTACCTTGACAAAAAATATTGACAACACTACCCCCACAAAAATAAGCTATTTTTATTTCACTATTGTCGGACACCACAAAAATGAAAAATTGCTTTCCAATTCTAAGCAATACAGTGAAGATACATAGTTCAATTTATAATAATAGTCTCCAAAGATGATGAAATAGAGAGAGTTCATCGGTGTGGTTCCAATGCCACTAATATTGTAATTTTTTGACCTATATAGTTCCTATTTTTATATTATAAAGTTTACATTTTTTATCTAAATACAATACATGCAGAAAAACGTGGTAAAAAAAGTTCTAAAAAAAAAATTCCATAAAATAAAAAATGTACAACAAAATTGACTGAATAAACAAAAAAATTAAATATTATACTATTCAAATTTAGTTTTAAATTGTTAAAATAAAATAATAAATTTATTTTCATTAAATTATATTTATAATTATTTCATAATTTTTTATTAATAAAATAATATTTTACTATTTAAAAGTGATTTCTATAGGATGAGTAACCTAATTTGAAACTTAATTGTTATTTTATTTTAACAATTTAAAACTTAATTTGAATATTATAATATTTTATTTTATATTTCTTTAGTCAATTTTGTTGTAAATTTTATAATTTATGAAATTTTATAGTATTTTTTTATTACATTTTTCTATATCTATCATATTTGGATCGAAACTGTAGACTGTACAATATAAAAAATATGAGCCATATAGGTAAAAAAATTACAAGATTATCAGAATTGGAATCACATAAATAAGTTATTTTCATTTCACCATTGTCAGAGATCACAAAGATGAAAAAATCGTTGTCCAACTCTAAGCAATACAGTGGAGGTGCACAATTTAATTTATAGTAATAGTCTTCAAAAACGATGAAATGGAGAAAGCTTATTAGTGTGGTTCCAACGCCATTGATCTTGTAATTTTTGAACCTATGTAGCTCTTATTTTTTATATTATAAATTCTACATTTTCGATCCAAACACGATGCATATTGAAAAATGTGATACATAAAAGTTCTAAAAAAATAAAAAAATATTTCATAAAATATAAAATTTACTATAAAATAGACAAAATAAATAAAAAAATAAAATATTGTACTATTTAAATTAAGTTTTAAATTGTTAAAATAAAATAATGAATTTATTTCTATTAAATTATATTTATCATTATTTTAAAATTTTTTATTAATAAAATAATTTTTTATCATTTAAAAGTAACTAAAATATTTTATTTTAATAAAAAGAGTGACCTAAATATCATTCATAAAAATAAAGTAACTACAACATTACTGCACATTAGCAAAATGACTTCTAAGTGCTTAATCTTTGTTTATAAAATCATTATTTTCTTTTTATTTCCTGTATTCATTATAATAACAAATTCAAAATCAATTTCTATACATATATATTAAACAGTTCATATAAATAATCCATGACATTGTAATTACAAAGTTTTTAGAAAATAAGAAAAAACTTTTCATCATTACTACTATAATAAATTCTCATCAAGTTGTTAAGCTTACTAAAGTCTCCTTACTTTCTAATGTAGTAATGTTTATGTCTCCATCTAGCATTCAAAATAGAGACTTTAGGCCTTCTATATCTTTCTTCGGTTTCTCTTTCCATCAAGTAAGTTAAGCACACTTTTTCTCCTTCCGTCAAGTAAGTTAATCAAATGGAGTTAACTTTATATATTTAACTCAAGTTTCGTTTCCAAAAAGAATTAGGTTCAATAATATAAATTATTTTGCACTTGGTATTGATATATATGTATGCGAAAAAAGATAGAAGAGAAACAGACAAACGAACAAAAAAAAATCAGATGAATTTAGGTTTAAAGATTTGACGAATAGAAATTGGAGAAAAGATATAAGAAAAATAATGGGAATGAGTGTCTATCCATATTTCTCATTTTCAATGTAAATTATACAGATATATCTTATTTATAGGCAATATTGGTAATGAAATATACAATAATTTAAAAATATAATAAATTTAATTTAAATATCAAAATATGATATAATAAGACAAAATTTTGATTTAAACTATTTATAATATTATTAATATCTACATTTTAATTCATATCAGGTATTGAATTTATTTTGAAGCTATTTTACCATTAATTTTTTTGTGTTATAATTTGGATATCAAATCTTAAATATGATATTATCTCTCTTATGGTTAGATTTATTTTAAATTAAAATTTCTCTTTATTGTATCATAAATTTGTATTTAATTAGAGATTTAATCTCTATTATATTTTAAATTCAAAATTTATATTATATATTACAAATTCCTATAAATAGAGTATTTAATAGTGTATTGTGAAAACAACAATCAATAAGAATTATTTATTTTATTTTCACTCTACTTTTCTACTCTTTCTTTTATTTAGATTTAGAATACGTTATTAGCATGATAATATTTATCCAAGACTTGTGATTTTATATATGTGAAATGATTTTGGCCATAATATATCACAATTTTTTTTGTGATATAGTATCATCTCTTTTTTTATTCTTTTTTATTAAACTCAAATCTTATTTTCATTCATTTTTTTTTTATATGTAATCATCGATTTAATTATTTATCATAAATCAATAATATTTATGGTTTATTTTCCTTTTAAGTTTGTTAAGTTGTTTGATTGATATGTCAATATCTATATATATCTATATTATGGTATTGTCTTCAATAATTATTTTAGATATCACATCATATTGAAAAGCCAACAAATTCTGAAAAATAATTTCATATATCACATAATATTGGGAAGCTAACAAACTCTAAAAATGTCTCAAATCAAACTCTCTTATTTATCATAGACTATATATTTTATTGTTTACATATATATTTTTTGTGAATAATTTTTACAATTGCTATATAGTTTTATTTAATTGTTATTATTATAAAAAGATGTTTTATTATTGTTTGAAGATTCAAATTCAATATTGTTATGAAAATAAATACTATCAAATAATACATTATTAGTTAAGCTCACTATTATGGTCATCAATATAATTTAAAATTAATTTATTATAAGATATTAGTAATATATACTAATTTTTGTTTATTTTTTATTTTATTGTTAAATATATTTTAATCATTTGATAATATTATATTTAATATATTATAAATTATGAATATAATAATAAATATATATTTAACTTTATCAATATAAATATTTATTATTACTAAAAAAATTTAAGAATTTTGAATATTTTATAGTAAATTGATAGATAATAATAACCCATAAATATCTATGTGTATTTTCCTTTAACTTTAATTAATAATATGTTTATATTTATCTTTTACTATAATTATTTTCCTTTCATTTTTATTCTCATTATGATCTTAAGATCTAATCCTCTACACAATATGGTAACTATATTAATTAAAAAATAAAAATAAAAGGTTGTTTGTATACAAGATGATTGTAATGTATTCATGCTTAATATTTGAATGATGTTATCGTGATCTTATTTGAATCATATATAAAAGATATGTTTGATCATGTACTATTAATATTAATATAACTTAAAATTTTACTAATAATAATTAATATTATACATATATCATATTATTAAGTGTATAGTTGCATAATTAATAAGATCTAAGGGTGTTATGTATAGGAGGTTAGCTCTTGAAAGCTTTAAGGCTACTAATATTTTCTGAGAACGATGTTTTGTTTATGAAGATTTTTAACAGTGAATTACTCAAATAGCATAGATTTGAACAAAAAAGCTTTTTGAACCTAAATAGCACTTTTTAGACTTAAACGGTGAGTTTCATTTATATAATATATATGATTTTTACCAAAATATCCCTTTATCTGAGTAATCGTAAAAATTTCGCCATTTTCGTGTTTCCTTCGAATTCACATTTTGTATGTACAGGTTACATACAAAATAAATGTGTATGTAACTTGTACATTCACATTTTGTATGTACAGGTCATGTGAATGTACAGGTTACATACAAATTTATTTTGTATGTAACCTGTACATACAAATTTATTTTGTATGTAAATTTGTATGTAACCTGTACATACAAATTTGTATGTAACCTGTACATTCACATTTGTATGTAACCTGTACATTCACATTTTGTATGTAACCTGTACATTCACATTTTGTAAGCTGTTCAAACAATAATAACATACAAACAATACAATGCATTTCATTTGAATGCACAGGTTACATACAAAATAAATTTGTATGTAACCTGTACATTCACATTTTGCAGGAAAAACAATTCGTATGTACAGGTAACCTGTACATACAAAATGTGAATGTACATAAGCTGTTCTTCTTCTTCTTCAAGTGGGTTCAAGTGAATGTACAGGTTACATATAAAATAAATTTGTATGTAACCTGTACATTCACATGACTTCATCTTCATTTTCAATTCTTCACCTGCTCCACTCTTTCCTACATGTATCAAACAACAAAAAGCTTCAAATTACACTAAAAAATAGCGAGAAATAAAGAAATCACAATTAATTTATATTAAAATTTAAACTTATAACATTTCATACAAATCAGGAACATAGAAGAAGCGAAGAAGAAGAAGAAGAAGAAGCGAAAGCGAAGAAGAAGAAGCGAAGAAATCTTCATCTTCAATTCTAGAACACAGAAGAAGCGAAGAAGAAGAAGCGAAGGCTGGGTTAAAAGTGTCATTTATATTTTACCAAAACACAATCGTTTTGCTATAAGAGGCAAAAAATCAATTTTCGTTGAAAAAGTCTCATATCAGGGAATTAATACGATTTTTAAGAGGTCTGATCCCATCATTCTTTCTTAGAAGTACTCTTGATGAATACTACATTGTTTTTATTGTTATGATAAATAATTTTCAAAAATTTACACACACACATATATGATAAAATATATTAGTGGCTCGTGTATGCTATTAAGTATCAATATTGAGAGTTTAGGGTTTGAATTATTCTCTTAAATGTGTAAAATGTAATATTTTAAAATTACATTTATGTTATTAATTAAAAGCCCACAGTCTATGATGCTTACAAAAATATATATTATAAAGTATATTTAGTGTCTCGTATATGCAATTAAGTATCAATATTGAGAGCAAAAATGACATTATAAAAATATTTATATGTTATTTATGAATAAAATATGCTATTGAAGTAGCAAAATAATAGCATCTATATAAATAGTATATATCACACATATAACTATGGATTTAATGGCATTTTGATTATATCATTATTGAAATAAATGTTATTTGATGTTGATATTAAAATGAATATAATCAAAGGAAAAAAGTATAGTTATGAATATTTTGTATGCTATCTTTGAAAGTAAAATTCGCTTATGAAATTGTAATAGAAAAATACACACATTTATATAAGTATTATGTGTTTGCACAGATTATTGATGCACAAAAACTTGATAACCAAATTTTGTAATTTATAAAAGCTCACAAGTGCACGAATCACTTGTAGTAAGCGACAAGTATACTCCCAAGATCGTCTCTCAAATGAATTGATGTGGTTTTTAAAATAGCTAAATGTAACAATAAAATAAATGCTAAACACTCTAATCAAGGTTTGGGTTGTAAATTGTTTCTAAAATCATAAAACTACTAAAACAATAAAAGTAAGTACGTGAAAGTTTTGTTGAAACGATAAGATGAATGAGTGTGGGAAATTGGTTAGTAAACTAATCATGGATGATTTGATTTATGTGGTTTTGACAATTAAGCACGAAAAAGTAGAATTTAACGATTATTTTCTCTAACTCTAGAAAATCCCAAATCAATGGTGATTTTCCCTTAGTTAACTAATTAGCTTCTTTGATCCAATCCGTTAATTAGTTAATTAGCCTTAAACCCAGGAAAATAGTTTAATCACCTAATTCAAAACAAGTCAATGCACTTAAACTAGGTTCATGCTCAAGAGTGCATAATTGAATTCAGATGGCGTTTCTAAAACTCAACCCTAAAATGTTTCATACATTCACAAATCAAATTGATCAGAAATAATTGATGAACATATTTATTAAGAACAATGAACATGAATCAAATTACTTAATCATAAAATTACTCACACAATCAATCATACAATCATAGTTACATTACCAAAATCCCACACATAAAGAGTTTAGCTACTCATAATGAAATCCAAATCAATATTTTTCATTACAAATAACATTCTATGAGTTCTTAAAGAGAAAAGAGATTATAAATAATAAATTACCCCACTTCCACTCTTCAAACAAGCCCTTTATGTTGGATGATCACCTTCTTCAAGATTGTCAATGGAGCTTCAATGGAGGAGCATTAATTGAATGATTTTCTCTCTAAAGGGTGTGGAGAAGAAGAAGAAAAATAATGTTTAAGAGTTGGTGGAGGCTCAAAGTTGTGTCTTTTTGTTGGAGGCTGAATGATGTATATATAGAGGTTGGGAAAATCATGTGTCCCCTTTTAGGTTTTCCTTTTTTTGTAAGGGTTTCCATAAAGAGTTTGTGCAATCTGCGCGAGTGCACCGCGGCGCGCCTTTTTCCATGCCGCGGCGCAGATGTGAAACTGATTTACGAATAAAAACAGAAACCTTCTCGCCGCGGCGCACAATACTCATGCCGCGGCGCGCAATGTTCTTCAGAATTGTGAACCAAAACAGAAAGTCCCTCGCCGCGGCGCACCTTATTCATGCCGCGGCGCACCTTGTTTTCTTGATTTCCTAGGATGCAACCCGAGAGCCTCTCGCCGCGACATATGTTTTCTTCGCCGCGGCGCGCAATGTTGTTGGTGCCATGTAAATGTCCTTACATAATTTGCTGATTCTCGATGTAAGGGCTTACGTTCTTAATCTCTTGTTGTTCCCCCTTACATAGTAAATTGCACCCTCTGTAAGGCTTACAGTTTTTAACACATTTTACTTCATTTTTGCTCTCTTTGACCACGTTTCTTCCCAAACCCACTTTGACCTACAAAACAATAAAATACCCTCCATGGCAAGATTATATTGAGATTAAATGCAGAATAGATGCTTAAAAATATAACAAATAGTAGGTCAAAATAGTGTTCATCAATTATTAAGAAAAAAAATGAGATTTTGATAATATTATTCTTAGAAGTGAATAATTATCATGTGCATAACTTGAGTTATTGTATTCATATTAGTAATAATATAGTTACGATATTTATCGTATTATTAAAATTGAAAGCCCATAAAGACAAATAAAATATATTTTGGAGTTGTTATGCCACCATATATTTGGACTCCAATTTTATAATGGATCATGCAGCTAGCTACATTAATATTGGTTAGGGAGTTAATTAAAGAGCCACATGTAGCCTTTTTAGTCTAACTCTCTTATCTTATCTTAATTATTCATAGGAGAAGTTGCTAAGCTAACTAAAACGGGAGGATGGATCGACCCATTTAGTATAATTCTGAAGAAAAACTGTTGGCAGCTCCCTTCAAAAAGATTTAATTTAATGCGGCCGGGCAGGGTTAAGCTGAGGGTTCGAGAGTAAGGCAGGGTTCTAGAGAAGTTTCGTTCAAACCTTTATGCATATGCAATCTCCGTATACCGTTGCATCGTCTGGTAAGGGTTTGTTAGAAATAAGCTTGATAGGATAGATAACCTGCATCTTTCTTTCAGTAGACGTAATGAAGTCAAATTGGATGAAAATTTGGTAGATAGAGGTAAGCCTCAATCAAGCCTTAATTAGGTTATTGTCAATTCTCGCGTCTTGTAGGAGTATTTACATTAGATTAATATCTCATGAGATCGAAGAGACTTTTCTCACGTAAGAAAAGAGAATTAGTTTCTCTCGTCTTCATATAAAGGCCTTTTTTCCAATCACTTTTTTGGGGCAGCCTTTAGAGGGTAAGAGAAAGCTTCACGTTTTCTTATCCTATTCCCAAAGGCTAAGTATACTAATTCTCATATAGGCATTTTATTTAACCAAGTTTATATACTAATGGTTAATTAACTATAACTCTTAGATAGAAGCAAAATAAAAAAAATGTTAATTATGGTCCAATGTTTAAAACATTATCGATTATATGTCCTCATTTTGATCTTGATAGATAATGATCATAACTTTATAGATGAAGAAATATACAGTGAATTTGTAACTATTACCTATCAATAAAAATAGGAAACAATTATGTGTCTCTAAGACAATACAACAATACTCATTATTATTTAAATTAGCAAAATTTCATGTATGACCTAATATGAATTATATTATATATAATTGTACTTGAATTCTTCAAAGTTAAGGAATAATTGAATATCTTAAATATATTTAGCGATAATGATATTCAAGACTACAAATAAAATATAATTATATTATATCTAAAATTTTAGGTATAAGCTTAAACTTGAAAAAAATTTCTAAAAGATTAATCTTATGATTAGGGGTGACAATTTTCGACACGATCAGATAACAAGACCCGAACACGACACGACATGAAGAATTTTTTTAGCAAGAATTGATCGATAGTTTTTTTTTTGTTCTTAAAAGTTTGGTTATTTCTTACTATTATAAATAGGTGACACGAAAAAAATAGAGTAAATTTTTTCATGACAACTAACACGAAAATTTGACACGAATAACATAAAATGAACACGATATAAACACAAATAATACGAAATGAACACGACACTAATACAGTTAACACAACACAACTGTCACCCCTAATTATGATTAAAATTGTATGAATGATGCATATGTTGGTCTAAAATGTCACAAATACATAACTATAAGTCAATATTAGAAAATCTTCTTTTAATTTATATTGCAAATATAAAATAAATTTTGATAGATAAAAGCTTAAATAATTTTCGTTACCAAAATAAGTCATGAAGAGTCAAAATTAGTTCAGTGTACAATAGAAAGTTAGAAAATTACCCAAAACAACACCACTAAAACTTATAATAATAAAACTAACACCCCAATAATATTGAACCTATTATATTGAAAGTTCAACAATGAAAGGGTTTAAATTATCGTCGTTCAATTCCAATTGAATGAGTGTTTAAAGAAAAAAGATATATCAATCATTTTTTTAATTGTACAATTTTAAGTTTAAACACAATAGGTACTTTTTTTATTATTACAAGTTTTGATAAGTGATATTTTTGTTATTTTTTGAAGAAAGTTAAAGGATTGTAGATCAAATTATAAACCTTTCTTTATTCAGTAACTATATGTTTTATATGTTTTTAAGATAAATAAACTCACTATATTTAACAAAAGTTGATAGTAAATTTCACGCCTATGAAAAATTATATATTCTAAAATTAATATTGTCAGCTTTATTATAGTAACATAATATATTTTAGATTCAATTTAACTCACAAATTTATTATTAAAATTTTTTAATTGTAACTTATATTAGTGATAAAATAAAATTGCCTTATTCTTATTACATTGACTTAACACATTGAGATGAGTCTACTAATAAATTTAAATATATGTATTTTGAGTTTCATTTATATTAAATATATAAGATCTTTTGAAGGTAAGCAGTCTTATTAAATAATTTTGATAATAAAAATAATTTTCTTTATTAGAGTGAGAGCAAAAAGTTAATGGCGTAAAATTACTCAAAATGCATCTATCTTATGAAACATTAAGTTCAAAAAATTACTCGATAGAGTACTATATATTGTCGATACATTTAGATAATAAAAAATCTAACTACAATATACTCGAGCAATTATTGAAGTCCTTATAAGACAATGAAATGAAATAACAACAAACATTCATAATTTATCTAAAACTTGCTAATTATATTGGTGTAAAAATAATACAATTATTGTTGGAATAAAATGAGTTAACACTCCCATAAATGATATAAAAAAAGATTATAATAACTATTAACTCTTATAGAGTCTTAGGTACCTGATATAAAATGATATTATTTCGATTATGAGAAGAAGAAAATATTAATATATATTAATGTTGTAAAACATATTTTCTTTTATATCTTTATTTAATAAGTAAGAGATGATAATGATCCTTAATAATTTTAAAATTTATTAAATGTCGATAAAAAAAGTATTGGCTAAATACCAAAATATTGTTTTAGGCACATTTTCATTCACTTATGTGTAAAGTGAAATAAATATAATATGAACAATTGAAATGTTGATTAAATATTTATAAGGATTAGTTGGCCAAGTGACTAAAAACGTAAAATGTGTTGAAAATACATAAATTTATATAAAAATAATGAGGTTGTGAAATACAAAAATTTTACTTTCGTACTTCTAAGATGACTTTAAAATCTGATTAGTAGTCACATAATATTAATTTATATAGTTATTGATATAAATAAATTAATAGTACTTGTTTCTTACAAAAGTATTAAATTCAAATGTTATTTATTGTTATAATAATTCATAGATATGTATTATTAAATCAATGTGAATTAAATCAAGGTTAGGATGTTTGATGGTGTTGTGAGAACCTTGACAGATGTGAGACATATCTCTGACCTGAAAAAGAATCTGGTTTCCCTTGGTGGGTTAGATGAGATGGGCTATTCATATTCTGCAAAAGATGGAGTGCGTAAGGTGTCTAAAGGAGCTTTAGTAGTAATTAAGGGTAAGAAATTCGACAATCTCTACAAGATGATTGTAAATACTGTTTTAGGAGGAGTTACTTTAATTTCTGAAGATCCTACTTTTGATGATACTATGTTTTGGCATATGAGGTTTGGACACTTGGTGAGAAGAATATGTTGGAACTTCATAAGAGGAACTTGTTCAAAGGTGTGAAGACCTGTAAACTCGATTTCTGTGAACATTGTATTTATGGTAAGCAGAAAAGAGTTAGTTTTAATGCAACGATTCACTCTTGTTCTAGTATTTTGGACTATGTCCATTCTAATGTTTGGGGACCCGTGACTATTGCTTCTCAAAATGGAGCTTACTATCATGTTACTTTCATCGATGACTACTCCAAAAAGGTTTGGGTCTATTTTATGAGAAGTAAAACTCAGGTATTTGATATCTTTAAAGAACGGAAGGCAAAGGTAGAGAACCAATCTGGCATAAAGATAAAGATTTTGAGAACTGATAATAGTATCGAGTACAAGCACAAGACATTCAGAGAGTTCTGTAAGCAAGCTAGTATTATTCGACATTATACAATGAGGAAGACTCCTCAGAAAAATGGAGTCGCTGAGAGGATGAACAGACCATTGCAGGGATAGCAAATTTTATGAGATTGCAAGTAGGTTTGCCAAAGAATTTTTGGGCAGAGACTGTGAGCACTGCAGTTTTCCTCACTAATTGAAGTTCTCATTCTTCCATCGATTTCAAAATTCTCGAGGAGGTATGGTATTCTAAACCTGTTGATTATTCTATACTAAAGGTTTTTGGTTGTCCTGCTTTTGTTCATATACAGAGTGACAAGAGATCAAAGTTGGATGCCAAATCCAAGAAATGCATTTTTCTTGGCTACTAGAAAGGTGTCAAAGGTTACAAGTTGTTCTATCCAGAAGCTAAGAAGTTGGTTATTAGCAGAGATGTGATTTTTGACGAGAAGTCTATGCTAAAAAATGTGACGGTAGAGCCTATATCAGAAAGTTCTGGTGAGAAGGGTAAAGCTCTAAAGGAGGTGGAATTCACATTTAAAAACTCACAGGATAAGGTTATCACCCGGTCATTAGAGAGGCCACAGGTCCAGGATCAAGAGCAACCACATGCTCAAGATGAAAAGCAACAATTAGAGCAGTATAGCATTGCTACTCGTAAGGAGCCATGCATTCGTAGGGCACCACAGAGACTTGGGTTTAAAGATGACACTGTTTCATTTGCTTTGTTCACTGGAAGTGATGACCCTATTTCTTTCCAAGATGCTATAAGTAGAAAAGAAAGTGAGAAATGGAAGGCTTCATGAATGAAGAGATGAAGTCATTACACAAGAACAAGACATAGGAGCTGGTTCCACTGCCTCAGGGAAAGAGAGCTATTGGTTGCAAATAGGTTTATCGAATTAAAGAACTGAAGCAGTATAAAAGTCGATTGGTAGCAAAAGGATACTCACAAAAAGAAGGAGTTTATTATAATGAGATTTTTTTTCACCTGTTGTAAAGCACACTTCCATCAGAGTTGTTCTTGCCATGGTCAATTTGTATGACCTAAAATTGGAGCAGTTAGATGTTAAAACTGCCTTTCTTCATGGAGATTTGGATGAAGAGATTTACATGCAACAGCCAAAGGGGTTCATAGAATCCGGTAAAGAAGACTATGTCTGCAGACTGCAGAAGTCATTGTATGGGCTGAAGCAATCACCTCGCCAATGGTATAAACGGTTTGACTCCTTTATTGTTTCTCATGGTTATTGTCGTTGTGAGTATGATTACTGTGTTTACTTTAAGATTGGTGATGATAGAATATTAGTATTGCTTACTTTATATGTTGATATGTTGATTGCTGCTCAAAATAAGGAAAAGATCAATGACTTAAAGAATTTTCTTAGGAGCGAATTTGAGATGAAGGATCTTGGTGTTGCCAAAAAGATCCTTGGAATTGAGATCAGTCATGATAGGAGAGTTGGGAAACTTTGATTGTCCTAAAAAGGTTACACGGAAAAGATCATGCATAAGTTTAATATGTTGAATGCTAAGCTAGTGAGCACACCCTTTGCAGCACATTTCAGATCACAAGTTTATGTCCTAGTACAGAGGATGAGGTAGAGTACATGGCTCGAGTGCCTTATGCCAGTGCAGTTGGATGTCTAATGTATTTGATGATTTGCACTAGACCTGATATTTCTCAAGTAGTAAGTATTCTAAATAGGTACATGACAAATTCAGGTAAAGAGCATTGGAATGCTGTTAAATGAATTTTCAGATATAACACACGTGATTGTGGCATCATGTTTGATAAAAATAGTGCGTCTAATGTTGCTATGGGTTATATGGATTTTGACTACGCCGGTGATGTTGATACCAGAAGGTCGACGATAGGTTATGTCTTTACTTTTGGTGGTGGTTGTATTAGTTGGAAGTCAAATTTACAGGATATAGTTGCATTGTCTATGACAGAGGCTGAATATATGGCTATGACTGAGGCGGAAAAAGAAGGCATATGGCTTATGGGTTTGTTAGAATAGCTCAGTTTCAAACAAAAGAGTGTACCTCTTCTATGTGACAGTCAAAGTGTTATTCACTTAGCCAAGAATCAAGTTTTCCATGCAAGGACTAAACACATTAGTGTGAGGTATCACAAGATTAAAGAATGGATTAATCAAGGGTTAATTAAATTGTCAAAGGTTCATACAAAAGAAAATGCAGTTGATATGTTAACAGAGTTAGTGCCAAAGGATAAATTTGAGCATTACTTGGACTTGATCCATATTAATTCTTGTTGATAACCTTGAAGAGGGTGAAGAATTCCTACCCATAAATAGAATGCTATTTTGGTTCCTATTAAGAGGTAACTTGAGGTAATGATACTGAAGGCTCGACATTTTGAAGACTTTAGTATATGTTATAGTTCAAGGTGAAGATTCTTGTTACATAGCCCACACGTTAATGGGCTTTAAGCCCCAATAATTGTTTAACCTACTTGTCTAATTTATAGCCTTGTATATATATATATATTAATTAAGAGGAGCGGCAGAAGTGCAGAACATAGAAGAAAATTGTGAACAGAGGAAGAACAAGAAAAAGAAGTCAGCAACGATCGACTTTCTATTTCTTGATATATTTGAAAAATTCAGTGAAGAATATGACTTATCTCTCTCTATTTATTTGATAATAAATTTATTGTTACTGTTTTTAATTTATCTATTGTTACTAAATTGACAAGACATATTTATTTATTACTTTTAAAATAGAGAGATTGATTTGGGTGTATTTGAATATTTTAGTAATTTTGCTAATTAATCCTTGGCAAATCTTATTATACTTCTCTTTGATAAGTATAGTGAAATTTTTTGGTGCCGACCTCAACAGTATATTAGGTAGTCATATTGACTACTGAATCACTTAAATTTGTGTCATTTTTCTTTGGGTTTTTGTCTAAAATAGGCAAAATCCTTAATATAGTTTAAAAAAGGGCAACCTTGTGTAAAAGTTTAGAAATAGGCAAAATTCTATTTACTCTCCCGGTAGCCGGTTTGGTTGGGTCATTTAGTTTCCCACCAAAATAATTTTCTTTCTTCTTCTCCCTCCAACTACGCACCCTCTCTTTTTCTCTTCACTGATCTTCTCACCATTGTTGCGTGTCATTGTGGAAAAATTATAAAAATGAGGTTAGTAATATCTTCCAACAATATTTGCAATTTTTATTAAGATGTAAATGTTGCAATTTGTACCAGGATTTTTAAATAATAACTACTAGAAAAAATGCGATTGGGACTGATATATTTTCGAAAAATTTCCAACAATTTGCTTCATACTTTCGCGAGGAACTGATATGGGTATTATTTAAACAGATTTTTGGTTGAAAAACCCTATTAAACTGTTACCCCAATTCAATAATAATTAATAGAAACATATATTTTTGGCCGCGTGTAATCGAAACATTTATGAAATGCTATATTCAGTTTTTTATATGTGGGGGTATATGTGGTATCTCTGAGGGTATATCTGGTATATCCGGTATATCTGGGGGTATATCTGGTATATCCGGTATTTCTGGGGGTATATCTGGTATATCTCAGGGTATATCTGGTATATCTCATAGTATATCTCAGGGTATATCTGGTATATCTCAGGGTATATCTGGTATATCTGGTATATCTCAGGGTATATCTGGTATATCTGAGGGTATATCTCAGGGTATATCTGGTATATCCGGTATATCTGGGGGTATATCTGGTATATCTGGTATTTCTGGGGGTATATCTGGTATTTCTGGGGGTATATCTGGTATATCTCAGGGTATATCTGGTATATCTCATGGTATATCTGGTATATCTCAGGGTATATCTGGTATATCTGGGGGTATATCTGGTATATCTGGTATTTCTGGGGGTATATCTGGTATTTCTGGGGGTATATCTGGTATATTTCAGGGTATATCTGGCATATCTCAGGGTATATCTAGTATATCTGGTATATCTCAGGGTATATCTGGTATATCTGAGGGTATATCTCAGAGTATATCTGGTATATCCGGTATATCTGGGGGTATATCTAGTATATCTGGTATTTCTGGGGGTATATCTGGTATTTCTGGGGGTATATCTGGTATATCTCAGGGTATATCTGGTATATCTTATGATATATCTGGTATATCTCAGGGTATATCTGGTATATCTCAGGGTATATCTGGTATATCTCAGGGTATATCTGGTATATCCGGTATTTCTGGGGGTATATCTGGTATATCTCAGGGTATATCTCAGGGTATATCTGGTATATCCGGTATTTCTGGGGGTATATCTGATATATCTGAGGGTATATCTGGTATATCTCAGGGTATATCTCAGGGTATATCTGGTATATCTCAGGGTATATCTGGTATATCTGAGGGTATATCTGGTATATCTCATGGTATATCTGGTATATCTCAGGGTATATCTGGTATATCTCACGGTATATCTGGTATATCTCACGGTATATCTGGTATATCTCAGTGAAATTATGGTATATCTCACGGTATATCTGGTATATCTCAGGGTATATCTGGTATATCTGTGGGTATATCTGGTATATCTATGTATATGTTGGTATATCTCCATCTATTACACATTTAATCAGGTATATATGTTATATACTAATAACGCAGTTCAATATGTTGTATATTATTTGATATATCAATTAAACTTTACGTATTTTTGAATGAGATAGACCTAATTATTTTTAAACATTTTACAGAATGGATAGCCTTAGTATTCTAATCATTCACAATGGTAAATGGTCATTGAAGGATGGTAAAAAAGTATATCAAGGAGGTGAAGGTTTGGTGATGAAGATAAAAAAAGGATGGTTGTTTAATGAACTTAAAGAAAAGTTGTTTCTCAAGTTAAAGATGGATAAGTTCAAGTATGAACTTGAAGTGAGATACTTCTATAAGAATGATTTGACATTACCATCTGTTTTAATAGGTGATGATGAAGAATTGGAAGAGTTTTTTGACCTTCACGTTGAAGATAATGAAAGGAAGGTTGTTCTATATGTCACAAAAAATGTGATAAGATCTGTAGGTACAAGTAATTCTATTTGCCATGAGCAAGTTTTTAATACCGGAGGCCGTAATGTAAATTTCTTGAGCGATACTAATATGCAAGAAGGATCTCAAAATCCAAATGGTGGTTGCGATAATGTACTTGATAGTATTCGTGATGATGTAGATCACAATTTAGTTCCGCCGCAAATGGGTGATGAAGGAGATATTGATATGATTAGAGAATATGAATTACCAGATATACCTGTCAACGAAAACGTTGATCGTGATATGTCCTCAATGGGAGCTTTGCATGCAATTCAGAATGAAAGGACACAAGTTGAAACAGAAAGGGTCATTGTTAGAAATCATGAGAATTATGGTTTATCCCAGTCTGAAGGAAGAACTGTAATTGGAAACAATAATGAATTACGTATCGGTCCATCCAGTACACCCACAGAGATTATTTCTAATGGTGACGTTTCGTCGTCTGTGGCACATGTTGAGCTTGATTTGAAAGTTGATCAAGTGTTTGACAATAAGATAGATTTCACAACACATGTCGGTCTTTATGCCATAAGAAACAGATTTGAGACGAGGACACTGACTAGTAGGAAAGACCGTGTTCTAATACGTTGCATTCAATCTACTTGTAGTTGGATGATTAGATGTAATAGGATCACTGGATCTGATAGGTTCAGGGTAAAAGAATACGAATCAAGACATACTTGTGATCCTAACAATTACATGAGGAAGAATAGGACTGCAACCTCAAGAGTTATAGGAAATGCCATAAAAATGAAGTTGGTCCGACCAGGAAGAATTTATAAGCCCAAAGATATTATTGATGATTGTCAAAATGAGTTTGGGATTGAGATTGGTTACACCACAGCATACAGATCTAAAGAGAAGGCTCTTTATTTGCTACGTGGCAGTGAAGAGGAATATTTCCTGAAGCTTCCTTCCTACTGTCATGTTTTGAAGGAAAGAAATCCTGGTAGCGTCACACATATTGAAGTTGACCAGTTCGGAAGATTTAAGTACTTTTTTATGGCACTAGGTCCATGTATCAGAGGATTTTTATCTTGTATAAGACATGTAATTACAGTCGACGGTGCATTCCTATCAGGTAGGTATGCTGGGACATTATTCGTAGCAAATGCTTCAGATGGAAATAACAACATATATCCATTGGCCATTGGTGTTGGAGATTCTGAGAATAATGAAGCCTGGGAATGGTTTTTGTTAAAACTATCCGGTATATTTGGGCACATTGATGATCTTGTTATTGTTTCAGATAGACACCAAAGTATTATACAATCTGTTCCTAAAGCCTTCCCCAGTGCTTTGCATGGATATTGTGCATTTCACATGGAGATGAATTTAAACCACAAATTTAAGAATCCTGATATCACACCTTTGTTCAGATGTTGCGCAAGGGCATATACGAAGCGTGAATTTGACAAATACATGGGGGATTTGAGACTGATCGATCCAGATATAGAGAAGTACTTATTGGAAGCAGGTAAAGAGAAGTGGTCAAGATTTCATTTTCCTGGAAACAGATACGGTATAATGACCACAAATGGTTCAGAATCATTTAATAATGTCATGAAATCTGCTCGTGAGTTGCCTATAACCATGCTTGCTGAGTACTACCGTAGCAAAATACAACATTGGTTTGTCGAACGTAGGGAGGTTGGGATGAGATGGGGAACTCGATTCCTTACCGATGAGGTTGAATCAATTATGCGGGCAAATCACAATAAGTCCTTAAGGTACAGGGTTTTCAGAATTAATGCACATGTTTTCCAGGTATGGGATTCGTACATCATTCTATATTGTTATTGAATTTTTAAATATGTAAATTTAACAGCATATATATTGTTGTATCTCTTGTAAGCCTATAAACCATAAAGTAACTAGTTCATTCATATGAAAATATAGGTTGTACATGGTGATACTAGTGAAGATGTTGATCTACTCAACAGAAGTTGTAGCTGCAGAGAATTTGATGTTCACAAAATCCCCTGTTGTCATGCCATTGCAGCGGCCCGTTTTCAAGATGTTGATGTTGATGTCCAGTCCTTTGTTGACCGATTATACACGGTCAATTGTTATATTATCGCATATGCGGAGGCAATATTTCCAGCAACTGACAATGGTCAGTGGGACATTCCACCAGAAATCATAGAACTAGTTGAACTTCCTCCTAACACAAAGAAAAAATCTGGCAGACCACAGAAGCGACGCATACGTTCACGTGGGGAAGTAATAAAGAAGTTAATATTGTGCAGTCGTTGTGGAATTACTGGTCATAACAGGAGGACTTGTAATGTTTTTCGTCAGATGATTGTAGAACCTTCCCTACCTTCTCAAGAATGAACATTTTTATGTACCCTGTAATCTTTTATTATGATTTCAAGCATTATATTATCTGTATCTGAATTTTGTATTAATGATAGTTTTATATTATGCCCTGTCTCTGAATTTTCATGTATCACGTATATACATGTGTTGTTATACTATTTTAGAAGATATACTATATATACCCTGAGATATACCCTGAATAATCTCAAAACTGTTGGAGGCTGTGGAGGAGGTTGTGTCCCATTAGGTTTTCCTTTTCTTTGTAAGGGTTTCCAAAATATTCTGTAAATCTCCTCGCCCAGGAGGAGTCCAATCCGCGCGCGCGCGCCGCGGCGCACCTTTTTCCATGCCGCGGCGCACATGTGATATTGAATTACGAATAAAAACAGAAACCTCCCCGCCAAGGCATAACTTTCCCTCGCCGCGGCACGCAATGTTTTCATGATTTTGGGTCCAAAGCAGAAACCTCCTCGCCGCGGCATAAATTTTCCTCGCCGCGGCGCATAATGTTTTCATGATTTTGGGTCGAAAGCAGAAACCTCCTCGCCGCGGCATAAATTTTGCTCGCCGCGGCGCACAATGTTTTCATGATTTTCATGTTTCAACCCGAGAACCTTTCGCCGCGGCACACAATTCCTTGAGATATACCAGATATACCCTGAGATATACCAGATATACCCTGAGATATACCAGATAAACCCTCAGATATACCAAATATACCCTGAGATATACCATGAGATATACCAGATATACCCTCAGATATACCAGATATACCATAATTTCACTGAGATATACCAGATATACCGTGAGATATACCAGATATACCCTGAGATATACTAGATATACTAGATATACCCTTAGATATACCAGATATACCCTGAGATATACCAGATATACCCTCAGATATACCAGATATACCCTGAGATATACCAAAAATACCAGATATACCATCAGATATACCAGATATACCATGAGATATACCAGATATACCATGAGATATACCAGATATACCCTCAGATATACCAGATATACCAGATATACCATAATTTCACTGAGATATACCAGATATACCATGAGATATACCAGATATACCCTCAGATATACCATAATTTGACTGAGATATACCATATATACCGTGAGATATACCAGATATACCCTGAGATATACCAGATATACCAGATATACCCCCAGATATACCAGATATACCATTAGATATACCAGATATACCAGATATACCATGAGATATACCAGATATACCATGAGATATACCATGAGATATACCAGATATACCCTCAGATATACCAGATATACCATAATTTCACTGAGATATACCAGATATACCGTGAGATATACCAGATATACCATGAGATATACCAGATATACCCCCAGAATTATACCAGATATACCGTGAGATATACCAGATATACCCTGAGATATACCAGATATACCCTCAAATATACCAGATATACCAGATATACCCCCAGATATACCAGATATACCATTAGATATACCAGATATACCAGATGATATACCAGATATACCATGAGATATACCAGATATACCCTCAGATATACCATAATTTGACTGAGATATACCAGATATACCGTGAGATATACCAGATATACCCTGAGATATACCAGATATACCCTCAGATATACCAGATATACCAGATATACCCCCAGATATACCAGATATACCATTAGATATACCAGATATACCAGATGATATACCAGATATATCATGAGATATACCAGATATACCCTCAGATATACCATAATTTGACTGAGATATACCGTGAGATATACCAGATATACCCTGAGATATACCAGATATACCCTCAGATATACCAGATATACCCCCAGATATACCAGATATACCATTAGATATACCAGATATACCAGATGATATACCAGATATACCATGAGATATACCAGATATACCCTCAGATATACCATAATTTGACTGAGATATACCAGATATACCCTCAGATATACCAGATATACCCCCAGATATACCATTAGATATACCAGATATACCAGATGATAAACTACGAATCAGTTCCAGAACTACAAAAAATTTATCCCAGAATTTGGATATTACAATTTCAGTAACAGATGGAATAAATCATAACCAAAACCGATTTCCTTCATTTCATTATTACACCAAAGTAATGTATCAGTACAATTTTACATAAATTTATCACATATATAATTACAAACATTACATAAATGTTCTCATAACCATTACATATACAGATAGTATAAGTTTTACAATATTTAAACAATTATGTATTCATCATCCGCAAAGAAAAGTTCACAACAAAGTTTCTTTCTGAAGAAACCTATAGCCTCGTCTTTGATGTCAGTCAGTGGCTTCTCATTTACTAAATACTCAATGAACTTCAGTGCATATATGCCACAGTCACCCCTGTGTAATATATTGAAGTAAACAATAAGTCCGTATAAGTAATGCAATATAACTTAATATTAATCTTTATTAAATCGATGTCACTAACCAAATAATAAAATATACTTACACTTGAACTTGCTGTGGAACAGTTATTGCATTACGATATATGGGCCACTTCTCTATGATTTTGTCATGTTCAACCACATCCAAGTTAAGAATCAAGTTTGGGATCATGACAGATAAATTATGTAACCTTTTCTTGAGAGTTCCATCTCTTATGTGTTTAGGAAGTGAATCATATACGTTAATTTGTTGTTGTCTGATGTCAAGTCCGATAGCGATCCAATGACCCTTCTCCAATATAACACCATATATATTGGAGACACGAATCCATGGTTTACCTATATCAGGCCGGACACCTGTTTCAAAACAAACAAGAAATTTATATTATTATATGAAACGATAAAATGTTCAAGTTTGCCCAGATATGCAACACAGAATCATAAGTTTAAAAGTATTTTACCAGTCACGTAATCAAACCACTTCTTATCATTCAACCAAAAAGACAAGTGGTCATTCTTCTTCAACTTCTTCCATTCACTTGCACTTGCATCGATGTAAGCCTACATTTTCAAATATAGTAATTTTAAAGATAAATTGTTACATCATCTGCAAATTGACCAGATATGACATGGAAAATTACGATATATACAACATATTTTTAAATAAACACCAGATATACTAAGTAAAAGTCTTACCCAAAACGACGAGTCTACAGTTGTCCAATTGTTATTTAGGAACAAGTGCGGATGAAGTTCCTCTTTCTTCCTCAACAGCCATAGTCCGCAATCTATGTGCTGAAGTTATTTTGCCAATTGAAGATATACGCATCGTTGATACCAGACATATGAGATATATGTGTTGTTAGTTTCACTTTAGAATACCAAATATATTGAATAACAATCCATAAACCAAATAACAACATATAACCAGATATATCCATAAATGAACATAACCAAAACATGTACCTCATTGAGTAAAGATGATTGTGGTTTCAATATACGATGAAACCAAGAAGAGTTAGCCATACCCTTACTTGGGCAACCAACAATAATACTTTCCCTACATTTTGAAGAATAACAAAGACATCAGTAATTAACCATATTACGTGGGTTAAAAAAAATACCCTCAAATTGGATGAATAAATAAGACAATAAGTAGTAGGAAATACATGCTGGTTGTCGTTATAATGTTGATATAACCATTCCAAGAAGTAGGTATATCTGGATTCATCAAACCCTCTCATCGGATCATAAAGGCGAGGTTGTTGTGCTTGGTCCGATTGGTGGGACTTTATTGATATACCTGATTTCCTCTTGGGCTGCACATATGGAGATTTTAGGGAGGGACCAACTTTTCTCTTCCTCCTACTATATATATTACCAAAGGGTGCGGACGTGCCAGTCGAACTAACGCCCTTTGATGGTATCGAACCTAATCGCACTGAGGTGGTACCGGTGCGGATAGGGGCAGCCTCTAAAATATATTCCAAAGTAGAAAAATCCAGACCTGCCAAGTTATCATCTACTTCGGTTGCATGGACTGGCTGCTTTCCAAGGTTCAGTTCAGTGGGACATTCTTCAGTCACACCCACTGATTCTTCATGATGATCAGAATGAACCTTGGTTGTTTCCTCCCCAATTTCTTCTGTGCTCAACAGAATCATTTCTCTGCATGTATCAGTACCCACTACTGGCTCTTCTTCCGTGGACGTCACATCATCTTCGTCCACTAAAATATGTACAGAGGCCACCTTACGTGGGTCAGTAAGTGGGACACTTTTTTTCCTGGACGAGTTCCCACCAGGTTTCACTGCATCTATATCTGTTGCGGTCTTTTGTTGTTGTCTCAACAACTGATTCAACACATCCTTCATCCAATTTTGGTTTTCTTTTATTGAGATGACCTCCTTCTTCAATTCTCGAAGCTCTTGCAACACCTAAAATTACAAAGCATAAAAATTTATTCGTACAAGGTTGCAATTAATGACATAAACTAATTAAAAGTCCAAGGGTTTTATATGTGCCGTATTATATTACCTCCATAATGGAAGTTGATGAATGAGATGAAGGTTCATCTTTTTGGACTTCCGGGATAGGGTCACTTTTATCACCACTGTGACCAGATGTGTGTTGATCTTCATCGCCTTTGGAAGGCAACTCATGAGATAAGCCACTAACGTTTGGCACACCAAGGCCAGGTTGCAGCCTCGCATATTGTTGTGCCGAAATTAAGTACGGACTCTTTATCTCCGATTCATTAGGAGTGAGTCTCGTCAGCATATGAAACTGTATCATATACAACGGAAACATATACCAGTTAGTTAAGTACAATCGAAAATATAAATAAAATAAATTTAATAACAAAAACATATAGGCAACAAACTTACATCTGAAGCCTGGAATATTTTATGGTTTATGTCCCAAAACTTCAAATAGTGCCCCTTCTTTTGATTCTCCCAACGTAATATCCTGGGCAATGCATCTGGAGATGTACAAGTTGCTAAATCAGTAATAGGCACTTGTATGGCCTCGTAGGCCCAAACTTGCAGTGCCCAAGAAAAACCATAGACACTGTAAGTTGAAGCGACCCCTCCAACTTTTTGAAGATTAATATTCTTCAACCTCCTTACGGTGAAGTCATAGACTATCTTACCCCAGGGGTAGATATTAAACTTGTCAACGTCTTCAACTAAATCCAAATATTCATCATTAATGGCCCTCAAATTATGATCGGCCAAAAGAATTATTTCCAGAGTATATATCAGAGCCAACCTCAAAACATCTTCAGGCTCCGTGGACAATGGAAGGTTTGCAAATACCTTCTCCAACTCGACTTTCTTTATTGGCCTATCGGTCTTGAAGAAATTTTTACGCAACCGGCCACTTTGAGCTGGACTTCCTTCGTCACCGATAAACATCATACCGGTGATTAGGCTAAACTCTTCATATCCAAAGAGGTGGGGTGCACCATTTACAATAACTCGGAGTTCTTTCCCCGATTGATCTCTATCTTGCATCAATAATATATGATGCAAGAATCCAGCTGTAAACTCTATATGTTTCATCCTTGTGATGAAACCAAAACATAAGCCCTGAAATCTATTCAGTAACCCAAATCCTTGTAGGGTCGTCTTCAATGTTGCAAAATTTTGAAGACGTGATATGTTGGTTATTTTACCAACATAATAATCGGATGAGGAGACATAAGGCACGAATGAGATTTTTCCTGCCATTTCCTGCATATTTAACATTTACGGAAAACAATTTCATTAATACTTGTGAACAGGTATACAAAAATTACAATATATATGCGAAAAACATCAATCACATTAAACCAACATAAAAATACATCAAATTTAGGTTCATATAAATGAAACTTATAGAAATAGACCAATATATACCACATATACCTTGAGATATACCAGATATACTCCGAGATATACCAGATATACTCCGAGATATACCAGATATACCATGAAATATACCAGATATACCAGATATACCCTGAGATATACCAGATATACCCTGACATATACCAGATATACCGTGAGATATACCATAATTTCACTGAGATACCCCAGATATACCAGATATACCATGAGATATACCAGATATACCCTGAGATATACCAGATATACCCCCAAATATACCAGATATATCATGAGATATACCAGATATACCCCCAGATATACCAGATATACCCTGAGATATACCAGATATACCATGAGATATACCAGATATACCGTGAGATATACCAGATATATACCAGATATACCATGAGATATACCAGATATACCGTGAGATATACCAGATATACCCCCAGATATACCAGACATAACACAAAATATACCAGATATACCAGATATACCCCCAGATATACCAGACATAACACAAAATATACCAGATATACCAGATATACCGTGAGATATACCTCAGATATACCCTGAGATATACTAGATATACCCTGAGATATACCAGATATACCCTGAGATATACCAGATATACCCCCAGATATACCAGATATACCATGAGATATACCAGATATACCGTGAGATATACCTCAGATATACCAGATATACCCTGAGATATACCAGATATACCCCCAGATATACCAGACATAACACAAAATATACCAGATATACCAGATATACCGTGAGATATACCTCAGATATACCCTGAGATATACCAGATATACCCTCAGATATACCAGATATACCAGATATACCCTGAGATATACCAGATATACCCCCAGATATACCAGATATACCATGAGATATACCAGATATACCATGAGATATACCAGATATACCGTGAGATATACCTCTGATATACCAGATATACCCTGAGATATACCAGATATACCATGAGATATACCAGATATACCCCCAGATATACCAGACATAACACAAAATATACCAGATATACCCCCAGATATACCAGACATAACACAAAATATACCAGACATAACGCAAAATATACCAGACATAACACAAAATATACCAGATATACCAGATATACCATGAGATATACCAGATATACCCCCAGATATACCAGATATACCTTGAGATATACCAGATATATCGTGAGATATACCTCAGATATACCAGATATACCCGATATACCCTGAGATATACCAGATATACCCTGAGATATACCAGATATACCCTGAGATATACCAGATATACCCCCAGATATACCAGATATACCCTGAGATATACCAGATATACCCCCAGATATACCAGATATACCATGAGATATACCATGAGATATACCAGATATACCCCCAGATATACCAGACATAACACAAAATATACCAGATATACCTTGAGATATACCAGATATACCGTGAGATATACCAGATATACCGTGAGATATACCAGATATACCAGATATACCCTGAGATATACCAGATATACCCTGAGATATACCAGATATACCGTGAGATATACCAGATATACCCCCAGATATACCAGACATAACACAAAATATACCAGATATACCTTGAGATATACCAGATATACCATGAGATATACCAGATATACCCCCAGATGTACCAGATATACCCCCAGATATACTAGATATACCATGAGATATACCAGATATACCCCCAGATATACCAGACATAACACAAAATATACCAGATATACCAGATATACCAGATATACCGTGAGATATACCTCAGATATACCCTGAAATATACCAGATATACCCTCAGATATACCAGATATACCCTGAGATATACCAGATATACCCCCAGATATACCATGAGATATACCAGATATACCATGAGATATACCAGATATACCGTGAGATATACCTCAGATATACCAGATATACCCTGAGATATACCAGATATACCCCCAGATATACCATGAGATATACCAGATATACCACTGATATACCCCCAAATAATGTTATTCATGATTAACAACCAGATATACCAGAAATCAGATTATCCATCCATAATTACAAAATCCCAATATTACAAAACCTACATTTTACATAAACATTTAACCTTAAACCAACATTTTACAAAAAACCATACAAAAATAAGGGTTTTTCGTTGAGTTTCAACGAAAACCCAATTAAAAACCAAACTGCATAGCTTCAAAAGGTGAGTAATGGTCGAGTGTTTTCGTGCAAGGAAGACAAATTTGTTTAAAATACTTACCGAATAATGCAGAGCTTCAAAAGTTGATAGTAATGGTCGAGTGTTTTCTGCGTTGATACTGTTCGTCTTCTTCCTCAATCGAAAATGGGAGAGCTTCGCTAATACCAGATAGTGACGAGGGATTCTTGAGAGGTAGAGTAATGCTCAGAGTTGTGGGTTTGTTTGAACTGTTCGAATTCTTTATTTCAAACGGTTTAAATGAGTTACCGGCTACCAAATGGGTCTTTGGGTGGGCGGTTAAAAAAAGCCAATTTTTAAACTTTTACACAAGGTTACCCTTTTTTAAACTATATTAAGGATTTTGCCTATTTTAGACAAAAACCCTTTTTCTTTTGATTATTTTTCTTACAATTTTTGTGGGTGCTCGTTATTATTATTTTATAGCTTTCGCATTATTATCCGATCTTAGGCACAACAGGTTTTAATAAGACAACTTAAGTTTATTGCACGATAATAATATACTCCTTTTTTCTTTGCTATTTTTTTTGTCTCATTGAGTTTTTCTAGTAAGATTTTTAATGAGGTATATTCTTAATACATTTGATATATTAGAAGAGTATTATAATTTAGATGTCAAGTATTAAATATGATATTATCTATCTTATACTTATATTTATTTCAAATGAATATTTATCTCTATTGTATCATAAATTTGTATTTAATTAAATATTTAATCTTTATCATATCTTAAATTCAAAATTTATATTATATCTTACAAACTTTATAAATAAAATCTTTAATAATGTATTATAAAAATAATAATTAATAAAAATTATTTCTTTTATTTGTTGTCTACTTTTATACTCTTACTTTTGTTTAATTTTATAACACTTTAATATTTGTATTTTTCTCATAATTTATATCTTTATTTTCTTTTAAAATATTAAAATATTATAATATTATTTACCGTTTAGTTAACGAGATATTATTACTTCAATGTCATATTAACATTAATTTTAAAATTTATATATTATATATAAAAATTTAAATTATACTTTATTATTATTTTTATTAAATATAACCTTATATATTAATATTATGACAGTTATTATCATTGGCATTGGGCTATCCTTTTTCTTGAAAAGGACTGAGGGTCATTCAAGTTTGTTTTTTTTAACAAAAATCTATAATTATAATTAAATAAATAAATAATTTAGTTAAAATTTATTTAACTATCTTCAAAAAAAAAAAAAAAGCAGATAAAAAATAATACTTATTAACATAGCAGATTTGAACTATGATTTTAAAAAATATATATGTGATAAAAATTAATGAAAGAAAAAAAAAATATTTTTAACTAATATCTTGAATGGTATAGAAGCACTTGTGTCTACAATTAGATGAGGCATCAAAGTTGACCCAGCTGGATGTCACTTTAAATAGATTCCAGTGAGTTACGACTTATGACCAAATTCCCAACTAGCAGAAATTAATGGTTATATTTGACCCAAAAAAAAAAATAATGGTTATAATTAATTTGTATTTTATTGACAAAGTTGAGCTTACTTTGACCAATTCTCGCTTTCTAGAAATATGAAAAGTTAGGAGTTTCAATTTTCAAATCAAATCAAAAGATTGCACGTCTCCTATAGTGTGTGTATATATACTAATTGCCTATGGCCATGGCCAGTAGTAGAAAGTAGAAGACTAGAAGGCATCACCAATATATATTTTACTAGTATCGATCAGACGATATTCTTTCACAAATGGCTTTCCTAACTAGCATAAGAAGAAATATTGTATTTCTCAGCCTTATAATAATAGGAATACTAGTGCCAATTAGAATCGTGATAGCTCAGAATTGTGGTTGTGCAAAAGACCTGTGTTGCAGCAAATACGGGTACTGTGGTACGGGCAACGAATATTGCGGCACAGGTTGCCAAGAAGGTCCTTGTAACACAGCTCCTCTTCCGCCCAGTAACCATAAGGTTACGGTTGCTGAAATTGTGACAAATGATTTTTTCAGTGGAATACTTGATCAAGCTGATCCAGGTTGTGCTGGAAAAAACTTTTACTCAAGATCAACTTTTCTTGAGGCTCTTAATTCCTATTCACAATTTGGTAATATTGGTTCTCTTGATGATTCCAAACGCGAGATTGCTGCTTTTTTTGGTCATGTCACTCACGAAACTGGACGTAAGTAGTTTTCTTTAATTAAATTAATATCATTTATTTTAACGCGGGTAAATATTTTATAACTATATATATTTATCTTTGTGCCATTTTTTATTTTAGACGATTTTATTTTCAGTAATCTTTGTTTGAGATAATTTTATTACATATTTACATACATACTAATTATTCTTCCAATTCATATATGCGTCAGATTTGTGTTACATAGAAGAGATAGACGGGCCATCAAAGGACTATTGTGATGAGAGTAACAAAGAGTATCCATGTAATCCAAATAAAGGTTACTATGGGCGTGGACCAATCCAATTATCTTGGAACTTCAATTACGGACCAGCTGGAGAAAGCATTGGATTTGATGGCTTAAACTCACCTGAGACCGTGGCTACAGACTCAGTTGTCTCCTTCAAGACGGCTTTATGGTATTGGATGCGTAGTGTTAGACCAGTCATTAACCAAGGTTTTGGTGCCACCATTCGAGCCATCAATGGTGATCTTGAGTGTGATGGTGGCAATCCTAAAGCTGTTCAGGCTCGTGTTCAGTATTATACCGATTATTGTAGACAATTTGGGGTTGAGCCTGGCCAAAATCTAACTTGCTAATAATAAGCCAATTTATATATAAGCTACAATTAATTAATATATAATAAAACATAGCTGCTTGTTTCTTTGAACAAAAATTGGTCTTCAACATACTTGTTTCAAATTGTTTATCCCATTTCATAAGTTCGAGCGTTAATGTTAATTTATCTAGGTTATTATCACTTGTTGCTATCCTGCGAGTATTGTAATTATCAAACTCCAAACTATTGGATTTCAAGTGAGGGGTGTATCAAAGTATATAGAGCTTTGAGGTGGAGGAGATTCTTTGGTATTATAAAATATGTCCTGTCCAATGCTTAAACACAACAATATAATAAGATGGTTTATGGTAGCCAAAATACAACTTAATTCATTAGTTGATTAGAGTTAAAATTAATAAACTGTTGATCTGAGCTACAACGATTAAGTATCTCTTTAAGCTTGTACTGCCACTAAATTATGCTTTTATTACGGCATATTTGTTAACATATACTAAATGAGGTAAAATACATAGTTTAATACACTGTTGTGTTTTGGGTACCATAATATGACATTTTTTATCAAAATGATGAATACTCAACAATTTTTGCAATCATAGGTGTAAATGGGTGTTTGTGTAGCAAGAGTAGGAGTAAGGTTAGAAGATTTTAGAACGTGGTCTATCATGATGAAAATCTGGAACTTTCATCCACATAGCCAATGTTGCGTGTATCATCATGTAACTTATCATAACTTAAGATTTTGTCGAAGCCTTGGCTCCAACAATTAGTCTCTTAGTTAACTCCCTTACTTTATGTAGTTCTTGCACTACTCCTTTTTTTCACCTGCAAGTTTAGTACATTTTTCTCCTTGAAACCTGCAAGTACAGCTCCAGTTCTTCAGGAAGCAATGGAATACATTCAAATTCCTTCACGAAGACACGAACAAGTCAAGGTGTTTGGATATGGCCTTCTTCTTAATTATTATCAGGTTAAGATAGGTTAACCTGAACATGCATGGGTAGATTTGTGAAAACAAATAATGTAAAGTCTAGTACTAATTAAGAACTTGACTGTAAAATAATTGCTTTTGAAAATCCTAGTTAAGAAAATAGCAATTTCATTTCAGTGTTGCTCGCTCTAATTTATATTTATATGCATATTTAAAAGACACTCTAAATGTTCAGGAACTAGAGCCGTAGAGCTTGAGAAACAGAGACTTGTGTCTGGTTCCCGAGTGGTTCCTATATTTTTTTGCACTGCTGGAGTTACTCCAAGTAACGGTGCAGAGTATTTGGGCCATTTGATTAAACTGTTACAACTACTCTTTCTCTCAGTTTCATCAACTTTCTTTGTTCATCATTCATAGCAGCCCAAAAGGATTGTTTTCTCAAGAGGGTGGTAGCCAGTTTTGATTGATATGATGCTGTACTTGTTTACAAGTACATCTACTTAAAAGTAAATTTAAAAACCTCCTCATTTAATTTTGAATAAGTCTTATTTTGAACTTTACTACATTAGATTCCTTTTAAGCTAGTAGTTTGGTGAGTACCAGAGCTCGAAACCACAACTATGGGCACAAATTTATCCATTGGCCAAGACATGAGTCATTAACAACTGGTTTTAAGCTTGTAGTTGGATTACTTAATTGCCATGTAATTTATTTCTAATATATCATCTACAAGTATTGACATGATTTAACATTTAAACACATTTTTTACTATTTTATATTTTTGATATTTTGGACCTTCTATTTTCTATAACTATACTTTCTCAACTTCTACATGAGGAAAACATTAAAGAAAATATAAATATGTGAAGAAAATATAAGATTCAAACCAATTCTTTATAGGTGTGAGCAAAATAAGCTTTCCTATTACTAACATAATACTTTTTTTAAATTAACAGTAAAACCAATCAGAAAATACCCAGAATTTATGTCAACCAAACATGTTAATGTATTATAAGAAAATAGAAACATGATATCATTAAATATGCAAGACAATCCCATTGTTGTTTTATTTACCAATATTCAATGTCAAATGCAACACTAACCATATCTGGGGTACCGACAAACAAAAATGAAGGAAAGAAAGGCAATGAGCGGATTACAACTTGTTAAGTGCTTCCCTTAAGCTTAACCTTGTCATTGAGAAAGCTACATGACTGTTCAGTATGCTGAACTAGATTTAACCTTTTCACGCAAGAACTGCAGTATATGTTCACGTTTCCAATTGTCAATTCTGCATCGTCACAAACATTTATACTAAGTTGGCATTATAGGTGGAAAATTATTCTATATAACTAATTTCCATCGTCATCATTGTGATGATTACCTCAGAAAAAAAACACTACAACCAATGGAATATGAAATCTTATCCCTTGTTTGGAAAAATAAAAAGCTAATATTTCCGTGTTATTCATAGAAATTTGCTCACCTCACAGTTTCCTTTTGTTTGCCATCATCATCCAGCATGATCAATTTTGGTGGTGAATTGAAAGCATATTTAACTTTAACTGAAGGAAACTGATCCTTTTCATCCTCAATGAAGCCGACAACCTCAGGATAGAAAACTAGTTTCCTCATGCACACCTCAAGTATGGCACCAGAATAGGTAATCTGTAGTTCAACATTATTGCGTTAGGCGTTTCCGTCTTTCTTTGAATCGAGAATTTGAAAAAAGAAAAAGGTCATTAGAGTGGAACATCAAGTATGTAGAAACTAGGTGAATTCTGATGCTTTAGTAGGAAGTAACTTGGTTAGGAAAGTGGACACCTGTATTGGAGAAAAGATATTATAGAGATATTTCACAGTGATAATCTCCAATATGCCCCATGCATAATTCTCCAGAACTGTTATACTGTAACTTATATTTCATCATTATTATGATGGGTAATGGTACCACGGGAAATTAAACAGTTCAAACTATGCTCCTTAAGACTCAAAAACATATGGGTAAGTTCACGGAATATTTTCAACCATCTAAATCCAGAGAATCATCAAAATATTACCATACCTTGCTCATAGAGTCGTCAGAATCTTCTGTGCAGCACTTTAAACAGCTTGATACTAATTCTGCAACCAAAAAAATAAATAATGCACTTGGTTTTATGACCATATTTGGCATTGAATTTCTGCATTGAGATCTCATAGATTTTATTTATATGAGTCAAACAAATATTTTAAAATTATTGAGAAACTGGACGGTCACTACATCAGCATTGTTTTAAAAAGAAATAATCCAGTCAAACTAAGATTTTCACATGAATTTTTCAAGCTCTCATCAATTTTTAAGTCTTATGTGAATCAACAGTCAGAATTATGGAGAGTGTAGACAGATGAACTTGATTTTGGCCTATGTCTCTTCTATACATACACAAATAATACTAACTTAAAAACGAAATGCAGCTTTCTCAGAGACCATTAATTTCTCATTCAACAGATATTGTCTTCTTAAAAATCTTATTCTCCTTGATCCCTTGGTGTTTGAAGCACCACAATAGAATGCTTCTGAATCTGAACTGTTAAGCTCTAGTTAGTTCAAACATTAGATACATTTTTAGTCCCTATTCTTTTGCCCATGGAACAATTTAGTCCCCATTCTTATGAATTTGCAATAATCAAGAACAATATATAAGTGTAAAGCTAGCACATGAATGGTATTTTTGTTGTTTATAAAAAGATGATGGTAAATTAGCTATTGAACCGCGATGTAATATTTTGGCTTAGATTAGTCAAAATTTAAATTTACAATCGTTAAATGCGGAGAGATAAATGAAAGTTATATTTCAAATATTGATCGTGGAAATAAATAGTTTTACTATTATAAAAGACGGTTGCGTATTTCAAGCCATTCTCTAATTAAGGGATGGGTTTTGTATATATAAATATAATGTTAATTCATTTAGAAGAAACAAAAGGAAGAGACGGAGAGAGAAAGAGATAAAAGCAAAGAGAAGATTTTGCAATTTTAATATTGTAAATTCAATATATATATATATATATACATTATTTTCTAAATTATAGATATTTTCGTATAAACTTTTATCCATTTTTCAATTAATTTGATATTGAGAAATTATAGGTAAGAATAATTTTAGCTTATGGATTATGAAGATTCTTGCTCTCCTCACGCATCAAGAATGTGAAATGGTATTAGAAGGAAAAGCGAATTTGTTAAATAATTTAACATTTGCATAGGAATAAGGGATAATGAAAAAGGCTTATAGCATACTTTTATTATCCTTGGGTGTCGAAGTTATAGAGAGAGTCTTAAAAAAAAAAGACCGCCGCAAGTTATGGAAAAAGCTAGATAGTCAATATATAACAAAATCTCCACACAATCGTCTCTATTTGAAAACAATTATATAGCCTCTAGATGCTGAAAGATGAGTTCATTTATAAATATATAGATAAATTTAATCAAGTTAGTCTTAGTTTAAAAAATATTGATGTTACAATAATAGTCTTAGTTTAAAAAATATTGATGTTACAATAAATGACAAGAATCAAGCTATTCTTCTTCTTAATTTCCTATTAAGATCTTATGATAATTTAACAAATAACATAATTTTCGGAAAGAGTACACCATCTATAGAAGTAAAAACAGCCTTAAAATATTAAGAATTGAATAGATGACAAAACAATTCATATGGTGGGAGTGGTTTTGATTAGAGCTTGTCGATTCGAGGTAGAACAAAAGGAATAAGAACTACCAAAGAAGTCGATTTACATAACACAACAAACATATAAAGTAACAATAGATGTCATTATTGTCAAAAGGAATGACACTAGAAAAGAAATTGCCTAGAGCTCAAAAAAAACAAGGCGAGTACTTTGGAGTTTGGTGTAGCAGTTGTTGCCTCAGAAGAGTTGTGCAATAGTAATGTCCTCTTTGTCTCATCTAACAATAATAATGATCATTAGATTCTTGATTTGGCATGTATTTTCCAAATGATGCCCAACAAAAATTAGTTTGCTACAATCCAAGAGATTGATGGTGGCAAAGTTCTAATTGAGAATGATGAAGTTTGTAGCATAACTGGTAAGGGGGCGGTGTAAACCAAGAGAAACAACAGTATTATGAGAATATTAATCGATGTGAGGTATGTGCTAGAACTTCAAAATAACTTGATTTCATTGATCAAGTTCATATTGAGTAGGAGATGGTGTCTTAAAAGTTTCTAAAAGTGTCTCGACACTTAAGAAAGGAAAGTTGAAAAACGAACTATATAACCTACAAGGTAGCACAGTGGTAGATACAACCTCAATTTCTTCTATTTATGATTATGACCAAATCTATTTGTGGCATATAAAGTTAGGTCATATAAGTGAACGAAGATTGGATTAGCAAGAGAGATTTGCTTGGGTGGACACCCAACTAAAAAATTGAATTTCTGTGAGCATTATGTTTATGGGAAACAAAGCAAAGTGAAGTGCTGACTAGAGTTTATAGGACGTGAGGAACTCTTGATTACTTTCATTCAAACTTGTGAGACCCGTCAAGTGTTTCTTCTCATTGTAGAGCTAGGTAGATGTTGACTTTCATTGATGACTATTCAAGGGAAGTCTGGATTTATGTCTTGAAACATAAGAGTAAAATATTCCTCAAGTTCAAGCAATTAAAAGCTCTTGTAGAGAAGCAAAAGAAGGTCAAGTAACTCAAAACTAACGGTTTGGAATTTTGTAGCAATGAGTTTACAAATGAAGGTATAGCTCGCCATAAAATGAAGGCATACACCACAATAGAATGGCTTGGCATAACAAATGAATAGAACGTTGCTTAAGATAGACCAATGCATGCTATCTAAACCAAACTTGCCTAAGCAGTTATGGGCAAAGGCAATTAACATTGCATGCTATTTGGTGAACATGTCTCCTACAACTATTGATTGTACGTATTTAGGTGTCCAATTTATACTCATGTTAATGAAGGAAAGTTAGAGCCAAAAAATGCATATTTTTTAGATTATCAAGATAGTGTCAAAAGGTACAGATTGTGGGACTCTAAGGACTCAAAACTCATGTAGATATGTGACTTTCGATGAGACAACCATACTTAACTCAAAACCACATGAGGGATATGATAACCAAATTAAATTTCATGGTACTAGCAAGAAGGTATTGCTAGAGATTGAAGTTCCTAAGCAAGAACTGGAGGAGATACTTGAAAATGTTGTATCAACAAAGCCTAAATACATCCTACCTAGAGTTAGGTCAAGAAGACAAATTAAACCGCCGCAGCGGTATGTTGATTTTGTTGCTTTTGCACTCAACACAACAGAGAGAATTCAAGGAGAGGAACCAAGTTCATTTCGTGAGGCTATTACAAGTGATGAAGCGTGACAGTGGAAAGATGCCATGAACGAAGAGCAAAAATCCCCCCACAAGAATCAGATTTGGGAGCTTGTTGAAAAGCCAATCAATCAAACAATTGTAGGTTGCAAGTGCATATTCAAGAAGAAAGATGGACTAAGGTTCAAAACAAAGCTTATAGCAATGGGCTTTACACAACAAGAAAGCATCGACTTTAATTAAGTTTTTTCTCATGTGGTAAAACATAAATCTATTCGTGTGCAACTTGCTTTGATGTCTTTACATAATTTAGAGTTTGAACAACTAGATTTGAAAACAGCTTTTCTCCATGGTAATCAAGAGGAGAGGATTTATATGAAAAACTTAAAGGATTTGATGTACCAGAAAAAGAAAATCATGTTTATTTGCTCAAGAAGTCATTCTATGCTTTAAAGCAGTCACAAAATAGTGGTATAAACGAATTGACTTGTCTATGAAATCAGATTTGGGAGCTTGTTGAGAAGCCAATCAATCAAACGATTGTACGTTGCAAGTGCATATTCAAGAAGAAAGATGGACTAAGATTCAAAGCAAGGCTCATAGCTAAGAGCTTTACACAACAAGAAAGTATTGCTTTAATTAAGTTTTTCTCATGTGGTAAAGCATAATTCTATTCGTGTGTAGCTTGTTTTGATGTCTCTACATAAATTAGAGTTATAACAACTAGATTTGAAAACAGCCTTTCTCCATGGTGATTAGGAGGAAAGAATTTATATGAAACAACCTAAAGGGTTTGATGTACTAAAAAAAGAAAAGCATATTTGTTTGCTCAAGAAGTCATTCTATGGTTTAAAGCAATCACAAAATAGTGGTATGAACGAATTGACTTATTTATGATTAGTATTAAGTACAAACGGCGTATGAAAATTGTGTACACTACAGACAACTCTTTGATGGCTCTTATATTTACTTGCTTTTTCTATGTTAATGACATGTTAATTGCTTGTAAGCCTATAGCCAAGATCAAATAAGGTGAAGGCCTAATTGAGTGGTAAGTTTGAGATAAAAGATTTGGGCCTTGCAAATAGAATTTTTGGTATGAAAATCATACGAAATTGAAAAGTTGGAAGGTTATGCCTATCTCAAAAGAACTACATTGAAAAAGTTTTGGATAGATTTGAAATACATAATGCAGAGCCAGTTAGTATTCCTTTTGCAAATCATTTCAAGTTATTCGCAAAAATGTCACAACAAACAAAGGAGGAAGAATAGTTCATCTCCTGATTACCTTAATCCAATGTAGTTAAGAGTCTAATGTATGTTATAATCTACACTAAACTAGAAATTACTTATGTAATAAGTGTTGTTAGTTAATAATAGCTAAGCCAAGGAAGGCTCACTAGCAATATGTGAAATGGATTCTTATATATTTGAGAGGTTCAATAGATATGGTCCTTCCCTGGCTTAGGCATCATTAACTAACAACGCTTACTACATAAGTAATTTCTAGTCTAGTACAAATCATAGTATACATTAGACTCCCAACTATATTGGATTAAGGTACTCGAGAGATGAACTATTCTCCCTCCTCTGTCAGTTGTGACATTCTTGCGAATAACTTGAAATGATTTACAAAAGAAATACTAACTAGCTCTGCATTATGTATTACAAATCTATCCAAAAATTTTTCAATGTAGTTCTTTTGAGATAGGCATAACCTTCTAACTTTTCAATTTCGTATGATCTTCATACCCAAAATTCTATTTGCAAAACCCAAATCTTTTATCTCAAGCTTACCACTCAACTAGACCTTCACCTTATTCATCACAGCTATAGGCTTACAAGCAATTAACATGTCATTAACATAAATAAACAAGTAAATATAAGAGCTATCAGAGAGTTGTCTGTAGTGTACACAATTTTCATACTCACTTCGTTTGTACCTAATACTAATCATAAATAAGTCAATTCGTTTATACCACTATTTTGTGACTGCTTTAAACCATAGAATGACTTCTTGAGCAAACAAACATGATTTTCTTTTTCTAGTACATCAAACTCTTTAAGTTGTTTCATATAAATTCTTTCCTCCAAATCACCATAGAGAAATGTCGTTTTCAAATCTAGTTATTACAACTCTAAGTTATGTAGAGACATCAAAGCAAGCTGCACACAATTAGAATTATGCTTTATCAGATGAGAAAAAGCTTAATTAAAGTCAATAGACAAAGGAGGAAGAATAGTTCATCTCCCAAGTACCTCAATCCAATGTAGTTGGGAGTCTATTGTATACTATGATCTATATTAGACTAAAAATTACTTATGTAGTAAATGTTGTTAGTTAATGATGGCTAAGACAGGGAAGGCTCACTAGCAATATGTGAAATGGATTCTTATATATTTGAGAGGTTCAGTAGATATGATCCTGGTCTTTGGCAGAAGGAAAAAATGAAAGTACTAGAAGTGTTATTAAATTTTGTTACTCAAATTATGCTGACAATCTTGATCATAAAAGGTCCTTGACAGGTTATATTTTTACTCTTGAAAGTAATGTTGTAAGTTGATATGCGACATTATAGTCCATTGTTTCTTTGTCAACGACAGAAACAGAGTATATGACAACTACAAAAACAATGAAAGAAGCTTTGTGGCTTAAAAATCTAGTTGATGATAATGGTACAAATCAACAGGATTCTAATGTGTTTTGTGATAGCCCAAACACACTTAACCAAGAATCATATATACCATGAAAGAACAAATTGATATTAGGATTCACTTTATTCGTGATATCACAACACAAGGTGACGTGTTGCTAGAGAAAATTGTCGCTTCTGATAATTCAGTGAACATGATGACAAAAGCACTTGTTCGAATATTATTTGGACTTACTTGGCATACAAAAATCCTTGTTGGCACTAGAAGCTAATAGAGCAACATTGACAACAAATAATCACTAAATGGTTTTGAAAATTCTAAGGCAGAGATTTGTAATATTTTAGCTTGAATTAGTCACAAATTTTATAGATGTTAAATTTGGAGATACTAATGAAAGTTGTATTACAAATGTTGTTTGTAGAAATAAAGTTTTACTATTATAATAAATGGTTGCGTATTTCAAGACATCCTATAATTAAGGGATGAGTTATTTTTATGTATATCACAACTTAATACATATAGCATTATTCTTCAATAATGGATGGAACCAATATTCAACATTATTGAGACCTAGCTACCTCATGATAAAGGTATTCTATAAGACTTTAGAATTCGATTATTAGATTATTTATTTGTTTGTTTGTTCTTTTACTAAATATAGTTCAGTGAAAAATGATTTTAAAAAAAGTGCTTTTAAGAATAATTAGGCCACAAAAATGTTTTTTTGGCCCTGAAAATGCTGTTGTTTTGATGTTTTCTTCAAAAGTGATTTTTTTTATGGTCAAAAACACTTTTACAAGTATTCAACAGCAGAAATAAAATGTGCTTTCAGACAGAAGAAGTTTTAGAAGAATGTCCTGAAGTATTTTTTTTTTATAGTCAGAAGTGCTCTAACAAGATCTTTGAAGCAAACAAGCAACCTTAAAATCATTTCAGGCTATTCCACTTAAACTTAGTATTACCATGTAATCATGTGTTATTCTCCTAAAGAAAAATATATGTTATATATTGTCCTTGTTGCAAATTTAAGCAAATTCAAAAGCCTATAAACTAAATTGTTTCATCAAAAGAACAGGGACTAAGTTGTTTCATGGCTAAAAAAATAGACCAAATTGCTTTATGGCTAGAAGAACAGGGGAAGAAAGATGTATTTAACCCGTTCATGGGTTCATAGCTGAGAAAGTTATATCCCTTTCCACTTTATACGATAACACTTACCAATGTCAAGCCAACCTCATCAAATGAAAATTTACTCACAAAACAAGCCAGAATTGTCGCAGAAAATTAGCAATATATCTTATACGAGTGTTTGAAAAAAACAAAAAAATTCAAAATTCCATTCCTTGGAAATCCCAAGTATATGTTTCCTTCGGCATAACCTCTGTTCAAGCTCAATCCCACAAATCCAATACAAAACACTGAAAGTAAAGAAACATGCTTTTACTCGCAATACATCAAGTTTAGTCGGTCATGAATGACCATGAATACTTGGAACACAATATTTATTATAAAATCTAAATTCTAAACTAAGAAAGAGAAAATTACCCATAAAACCCTAAAACCCAACAAAACAACAACGGTGCTAATTCATTGAATACCCAATGCCTAACCAAGCAAATAATTGAAAAGGAAAGCAAATTGTACCTAAATGTTGAGAATTAAAACAGAAAGAAAAGAAGAACAAAAGGATGAAGCATAACTAATAGCTTACCTTGGTCTTTGACATACTCAGCGAAGGTGTGACAATCGGAGCACAAAGCAAGGCCGGTGAAACCTAGATTCTCGCATTCTCTTGGGCTAAACTCTTCTTTCGATGAAGCTAAAGGTATTATAATGCCCAATAAGATCACTACCATATAGACTCCGATCCAATACCCCATCGTTCGCTGCTACTCTCTCTCTTAGGGATGTCAATGGAAGGGGTCTATTCTCATTCCCTATTTAAATAATACAGGGGACGTGTGGGATTATTCATTAGAAATTCAAAAGCTAAAGTACTTTGGATATAATAAATTTAAATTTAAGGTAAAACTTATAATTATATTAAATCTTTTATTACTTTAACTTAATATTTATAATAAATAACTTTATCTTATATATTACAATATAAAAAATTTTATAATTAAAATATTGATTATCGATAAAAACATTAGATTTTATAAAATAAAAAATCATAATTTAACTTTAAAATTTTATAATATAATACATAATATATTTTTAAAAAATTACAAAAAAATGGAGGAGGTGGGATAGAGAGAGTAATTTGCAATATCATTACTTCTTTCTCTTTATATATTAAATAAGTGTTAAAATTAAGGTAAAAGTTAAATCAAATAGAAAAAAAAACATATTTATTGTTTGATAGACTCAAGTTTATAATAAAAAATAATTTATAAAAAATATTCGTTAAAATTATTTGTATGGAAAATAATTACTTATATTTATATATATAGAATGTCAATATTATTATAATAATAATTTACTAATGATTATTTTATTAAATAAAGTAGAACTAAGGTATAATTATTATAAGAATAAAATTAACAATTTATTCATTTTTTCTGACAATAAAAAAACTAGTTGTAATAATATTATCCTTATATAATAAATTATTTTTTAAATAATTATACTATTTACACAAACAAACACAAATGTCATACATTTTATATAACTTTAAAGTTATATAACTAAAGTATTAGAGTTTAAAAATTGGCACTTTAATCACGTAACTTTAATGTTATGTTAATTACTTGTCTTAATATTAAAAACTTAAAAGACTTATATATCCTTATAAAAATTAAGTGATTACAATATCCAAGAGACTTAGTAATTTTTCCAACTTAAAATTGTTGAAACTTAAGTTTGAGCCGATGAAAAGAAACTATTGTTTTAATACAGTAAAAAAATACTTATATTAATAATAAAAAGATACTTTAAAAATAACAAGAAAACATCATAAATATATAAATAAACAAATCTTATTATTTGAGAGGTGAGTATAGTTCTAATTGAGCATTCATTCAATCACTTAATTCTAAAAGATAAATTTCTTTAATTTCTATCGGTGATTGAAACGTGCAGTATATATATGAATTATCAATATTGACAAATATATTATGATAAAAAAATTATCAATATTAGCAAGAAAATAATAATACTAACAAGAAAATTGCCAGTCTAACAAATAACATAAATACTTGTAATCAATAAAAAAATCATTAGAGTGACCTTTATCATAAAAAAATTTAATTGTGATTAGATAATGAAGACTTTAATTAAAAGTTAGCTTCAAAGTTTGTTTCACATATTCAATTAGGATATAAAAATTAATTAAAAATAGTAATGATAATAACAAAAGATAATGGATTCATGATACTATGATTTGAAAGTTCTCTCATAATAAATATGTAAAACGAAGTAGAAAAATTAGATCTTTTATCTGTTTTTGTTTTTAAATTCAGCACGAATATTGAATGTTAAATTGAATAGTTAAAATTTAAAGTATAAAGAAGTAGAAAAACAAAAACAAAAACAAAAACAAAAACAAAATCCTAATCCTAACCCTTCTTAACAAGTGGCTGTTTTTTTTTAATATCCTACGGAGTGCAGTTTATAACTGTCTCTGACAAGCGAGAGATATAGAAAAGTTAAGGGAAGGTAATAATGTCGAGAATTACGTGGAATATGATACATAAATTTGCCTACTCCACCAGGTAGGCAAAAATGTCAAAAGCTAGTTTCTATTTAATCAAAGATAATAGAAACTAATTCCATTACCACCGAAAGAAAGAAAATAAATTATTTCAATTACAGAACAAAGAACAACACGCACCACTGGTTCTCTTTCTCTGTTAAGAGACTGTGTGAAGTTAGTTAGATAGTTACACTGGAATTGGGATATAAATTATATAAATAATAAAAGACAACCCTACACCATCAAAAAATTAATAATAATAATAAACCAGGGCATAATACACAAAACATAAAACAATAAAATAGAAAGAAATGGTACAATCTTAAGTTTCAGTACGGGAAGGAGAAGGGATTTTGTCAACATCACCGCCACCACCAGCAGAAGACCTATTCGACTTTTTGATATGGGAACGGGCCACCTCCAGCATCAGTTCCACTTCTTTCTTGTACTGCCATTAGAATCAATCGCCGCCATAAGCTTCACAATCAACCATTCAAGTATAAAAAGGGACTTGAACCAAAAAAACAAAAATTATAAAAAGGGGCTGAGAGTCCTATAACAAAGGAGTGAAGAAGAACACAGGAGGAGCTGATTAAATGATCAAGCTATAATTGAACAAACCAACCTCATTTATCGCCCCTGCCTTTATTTTGGATTGCATCACACACCACTTCTTAAAATGTGCACCTGTAATTACATCATGAAAACTACCTTTGTTGGTGCAAATAAAGGTTAAATTAAAAGAAAAAGGGATATTTTGTTTCATTCTTTAAATCCAAAATTGGATTTGTTTGTCTTCTATGATTCTATTGAGCACACATGTATTTTCAGAACTGAGTCAATCTTATCATTTTGAGTTTGTCCATTCAAAATCATCTTAAAGCCACAAGTCACATTATATTTTGACAGGTGAGGTACAAAGTAAGAATCAATGTATTTTTTTTATATAATATAATCCAATTATAAATTAATTTTAGATAATTTATTTTCCAAATAATATTTAATGTAAAAAATAATTGAATATATATATTAATTATCTTTTAATGGGAGAATTAAAATCAAAAATAAAAAAACTCCTAAAATAATTTATTCTATGCAATTATTACAATAATTGTCTATTATTACATAATTAAAAGAGAACAAAAGTCTCCTAAATATATATTAAATTTTAATTTATTTTTTAAATTATATTTGATAAAAAATAATTATTTATATGTGTTATCTTTTAGTGAAAGAATTAAAAGAGAATAAAAAAAATTTCTTAAAATATTGGATTTTTTTTGCTGGAATATTTAATTCTATATAAAAGAGTTTATAAAATAGACAATTGCACAACAAAAAAAACAGTCTATTATTATAGAATTAAAAAATAATTAAAAATTTATAAAATATGTGCTAAATTAATATAATTTAAGTATATAATCATTTTGATAAATATAAAATTTAAATATTTTGAACGACAAATAAATCATTTAATTAATAAAATTTAAAAATGCAAAAATTATTGAATGTCATAATTATTGTTTATGATTTTTCCTTTACCTTATTTTTTAGTCATCACTTTAATTTCAAGTTTATATATATATATATATATTTTTTATGCATTTTTGACTTTTTGAGTTGATAATGTCATAAAATTGAGAGAAGTAAAATCTTATAAATCTAAGAAAGCAAAAATCAAATGACTTTTTATTAAATTCTAAACATTTCTAAATTAAACTTTAATATGCCATTTAAATTAATTGTACTATTATGATTAATTGCCGTATTTTAAGTTGCGTTCCACGTTGTATTGACTAGTATAATCAATTGGCTACACAGCCATTTGTCCCCAAAAAAGTATTGCCCAAAAAACATGCTAGCTGTTTAAAATATAAGTTGAAATAAACAAAGTTTTTCAGAAGAATAAACGTACCCACTTTAATATCTAGAGCACTTGAGTTTTCAGTTTTAGTCTCCAGAGACCACTTACAGTGTACCTGCCATTACAGACAACCATGCATTGTTAGCTTAGTGAGGATGAAAAAACTAAGACAGCAGACCGTAACTTGCATAAAATTAATGATCTACATTAAGAAAAAAGAAATACACACATGCACGGCCATACTCACACTCACACTCCTACTCGTACTCATACTCACACATATATATAAGCCAAGGTGCTGCTTGTAAAATTATTTCATTTCAAAATATTAGTTAGACAATATTACTCATTACATGTTGGGTGATAATTATATATCATTTTAAATTAAAGCTTATATTTAAGGTTTAGAATTTATAGTTTAAGTTTATAACAGACTATATAATTATCGCCCAACATGTAATGGACAACATCGCCAATGTATCAGTTTTATATATATAAAAGAATGTAAATTTATAAAATAACATGTAATGGATAACATCACCAACATATCAGTCATATGTATATATATCTGAAGTGGCGTTTGGTTCGTTGAATGTAAAAGTAATGAGAATGATAATTATAATGAATTGAATGTAAATGAAACAATATTACTATTACAATGTTTGTTTAAGCAGTGTAATCAAAATAAATAATAATATTAAAATAAAGATTATAAAATTATAAATGAAGTAAAATTAATAAATAAATTTTTTATATTACTAACAGAGATAGAATGAACAAAAAAATCATAAATAATTATACAAATTGTGAAGAAAAAAAAACATTACAGTATATTCCTAAGGGCAGCAGGTATAATGAGGATTATTATTACTGCTGTAATCCCTTTAAATTCCATTATAAAGTACAACAAACCAAATACAGTAATATCTTAAATAATTTCTATTACGATTACAATTACTGTTAATCAAATATGTCATTATTTCTTATAACAATGATAATAATAATAATAATAAAGTAACAATAATAATAATAATATAATATAATATTATAAAAGAGTGAGCTATAATAACCCTAATGGCATATTCAAAACTAATTGGTGAGCTTAGTTTAAATACTTAACTATAATTCAACTATCTACTTACTAAACACAATGCAACCTTTTTGCATTTTGCCATCCTCCAAATCATCTTTGGTTCTCTCCAATTAAATGGATGTAGAACCCCTCCATAGTTTTTACTTTTAATCTGTAAATTTTAATTTAATATATTAAATGTTTGAAATATTATCTATCAATTAATCAATATCTTTTTTTAATTACCAAACTTTTTGACAATTACTATTGCACTTACAACTCTTTCTCTCCCTTTTTTTTTTTCCTTTCGTATTGGCTTAATAATGGACACTAAATAATAATAAAAATATTGGCTTATTCAAATTATTTTCAAGAAACTTCAATCCATTCATTTCACTAATTATTGATTATTAACTCATGGCATCATATCTTACAATCTTACTATCTTTCTACTTTTATAAAAGTATGAGCTTACACTTTGATAAATAGACTACCATTGTATCCTTAATTTTTCTCATAAGACTACTCTAACCTTTAAAAACATGACTGGTTGAAATTTTGCTTAAATATTAATTCAATTTAGCGTGCATTAAATTTTGATTGATTTCAACTTATATAATTATAACTATTATGTATTATTATTTTAAAATAATAAATTCTGATTATTCTTAATTTCATGAGATTTTAATTGTAAAAATTAGTAACTGTCGTTATTAAGAACACTTACAGATTAATCTACATATTTCTCATTTATTAACATTCTAAAATATCCCCCAATATATAATTATCTATAAAAAATTTAGTCTTCTTCAAAACACTTTTTCTAAACATTTAATCAATATATGTAATATTATTTTTATTATTTTAGAATATGCATCAATTTACATCCTAATAATTAAAGTTTTGAATTTTGAATTATTTTTCTCAAGTACAAGTAAAAAATTCAACAATATATTCATTTATTTTGTCATATGTATTATTTTAAAGGTTTGGAGTTGCTGTAATAAACCATTTCTCTTACGTCTTTCTACATATTCTAACTGTTTTGGACATTTTTTTTTATTTTTTTTAAGGTGCGTTTGGTTCGCTGAATGTAAACGTAATCGTAATGGAATGTAATATAAATAAATCAGTATTACTATCTAACCTTGTTGAATGTAGTTCATCAGTTTCGTATTGTTGCTTTAAATTAAGTATATTTATTGTTTTCAAGTTCTTTTATGCATATTGCTTTTAATTTTCATTTTTTAAATTTTTTTGGCTATTTTCTATTTTTTTAATTTCTTACGTATATATATTGTTTCCAATTTTCATTATCTTTTGGCACTTTTATTTATTTTTAAGAATTTCTTTTTTTTTGTCCAAGGTGAATGATATTTGTTATTGCATGTGCAATTATAGGTAAAAACTATCCATTAGCTTCCACCATGTCCAATTTCCTGTCAAATAAATGCCACTGAAACAACAGTTCAATTAAACGTGAGACCAACAACAAATGTTTTATGCATACCTCAAAGTAAGACCCAAATGGAACATCATGTGCCTGTTGTACTGTCTCAAACACCTAAAAGAAAGGACATTTCTTTCTAAATTAATAAGCATAAAATATTAATAGTGAAAATGATCTAACATAATAAATAATTTAAACAAAGTTTTCACAAAAAATACTAAAATTGATTAAATTAAATGATAAGCTGTTATGCAGCTACTAGTTAAAAAAGTTTAGGAGGCAGATATCAGCACCAGCATTTTCTTGTCTGGTGATAGAACAGAATGTTGATACTCAGTCATGGCTGTGTCTGGAGGGCACATGGGGCTGTTACAGACTGATCTGAATGTTATTTCTCTAACTTGTCCATCGTATTCATCTGCAGCATGCCACTGTCCCATCTGAAAACAGTACAATGGTTATATGTTCTTTTGAGTTTGTTTACTTGTGTTGTTTTAAACGTTGTTCAGTCAAAAATGGCTTCATGAGAAAGTGCTTTCAGAAAGCACATAATTTCTGTTTATAGTGTGCAAAATATTTCTTTTCTTTTCTTTTGGTTTAAAATCATTTTTTTATGTCAAAAGTGCTTTATAGAGTGTCAAAAGCATAAGGAAACAAACCTAATATAGGCAAAATTGGGTAATGGGTCTCCTTCCTGAGGTTATTGAAAAAAAAAATGAAAAAAAAAAAAACTATTCTAATCAACCTCATATTCACGTCAACCTGAGACATTTAATGTGGATTAATATATTTTAGATACTCAGCAAAAGAACTTGATCACTCTGCCATAAACACTATTCAAATAACAAGAAGTTTCTTGAATTCAGGGCAAAGCACCCAAGAAAAAAATCTCTTGACAACATCAGGAATGGTAAATAGGCATCTAGTAAAAAACAGCACACTTGCTATAAAAATATCACAACCACACAGATGCACAATAATCTCTTAAGTGCCCATGAGAAACACAAGGCATTGACAAGATTTTATTACCCTCAAATGAGTGCAAGTAAAATATGTTGCCCAAGTACTTACAATAAGACAACTATCATTTCGAGCAGACCGATACTCATTTGTAAAATTTGAGTCATCATTCAACAATAAATGACAAAACTCCTCAGCTGTGCAGGGAAAAATATCCTGGGAGAAAGAGTAAAATTGTCAACAAGAAAAAGGCAATAATGAAAGTATGAAGAAAGATAAGGATGCATACATTATATATACCCACTAGAACGTCTTCTTTAATAAAGGCTTGAACTTTTCCAGTTTTGGGAATAACGTCCTCAGGAATCTTTCCCTGATTCCTATTCCCTCTGACAGAGCTACTACGTGCACGCAGTGCTGAATCTGCACTCTCCTACATACCAAAAGAGTGTGTGTGTATATGTGTGAGCGTGTATATTTAATATTAAAACAGTATTAAAGAAAATTGACAATTGTGCATTGCCCAAACAGGAAAATATATGTATATCAACAAACCTTCTTCTCAGCTTCCAGCATCGCATGGAAGTTCTTTACTGCACGCTGTAAAGCTCTCAATGCATGATTCCTGTTCCAAAACGACGCAAACTTGTATCTTACTTGGTTGCTCACAATGGTGTATATGATTTTACGCAAGTGCACGTGTCGCAAACAAGTAATATAATGATAAGAAATATCGTTCCCACGGAGATTGGAATACTAGAAAATATCGTAAAAATTAACTATTAAAATCAATGTTTTGTGTTTTTGTTTATTAAAATAAAATAAAATAAATAAAATAAAATAAATAATACGAGAGAACAAGAGTGAAAACACTGAAACAACGTTCAACAAGAAGGATATCACAAATCACAGATAGATAAATCAGTTAGGATTGCGAATATGACAAGTGATGTAGACAAACTGCTTTGCTAGCAAAGTGATGCTGTAGCAATGTTGCAGCAAAGTATACCAGTAACTCGAATTTCAAAAATTCACAAAGGATTCTTCCGAATCTGCAATGTTTATATATTCTATGACTCAATGAAGCATATTCCTATGCAAAACTGAATCTAAGAACAACGTTCATGCACAAATTCTTTTGAGTTATGTGAGGTAATTATATATTCCTATATCAATTTCTTCACACTATTCTAGCTTTATCTAACTTAAAATTAACCTTTCCAGATTCAATTTCAGTCTATTATCCTATCAATTGTTGATCAAGCAATCAATAAGAATGAATCAATTAATCAAGCGTAGGAAACTAGCATCCTTTACCAAGCAAAGCACAGTTTTATGAAATTAAAGCACAAAGTCTACATACACTTGCATATCCACAACCCTAACTGAATGAGAATTTAGCCAAGCATATTTATAAAATTAAACATCAAATCATCCATGGTCAACATCAGATTCATAGAGTTATAGAGATTTGGAAAAACAATAAAAGAAGAATAGAAGAATGAATAAATTAATAAATCCCCCTTTTATTTAATCTCAAACAATTGGATTCCAAATTCCTAATATCTCTTTCTTTCTTCAATGATTGTTCTTGCAAATCAAGCCGTCAATTGGTCTCTTTCCAGATCCCTCTTGCTTCCCCTGTTTTGCGTCCCAATCTGCTGTGAAAATATGCTCTGTTTCTCTCTGTCTTGCTGCTCAATTTTATGCAGTTTTGGTGCCCAAATCTGTCTTGTATTTTCTGCCTCACGTCTCTACTTTTTGCTGCCGCAAATCTGCTTTGTTTTATATGTTTATTTGCTGCCCAGATTTGCTTTCTTTGCTGCCCAGGTTTCTGCAGTTTGCTGCCCAGAAAATTGCCTCACTGCTGCCGCACAAACTGTTTTTAAATCAGCCCCTGTTTTTGTTCTTTTATATTAGGTTTAATTGGAGACAATTTTGGGTGTGTTAATTTCCAATATTATCCCTAAAAAGGTGAGTTAATAAAAGCCCAAAATTGTCCTTTTGTTGAGAGTCCAAATCAGCCCTTGAATTCTTGATTCCACATCAGCTCTGTTTTGACGTTGATTTCCTGGTATGGTTTTGCTGCAGCAATGCTGTAGCAAAGCTGCAGCAAAGTTATATTTTTGCATTTTCTTTGTTGTTTTCTTTATTTCCTGCAAAGGCAATGAAAATATAATGAGTGCACATCAAAATATAATTCTTTTTGACACATTTCATAATTATTTTGAGTTTATTATCAAAGAATTCATTTAAATCACAAAACTCACAAATAGTGTATAAATGATTAAAATGTGTGGATATTCTCAAATTAACAAACAAGTATTTATGAATAAGAGCTAATAATACTCTAATAAATTAGAGTTATCAACTCCCCCAAACTTAGCATCTTGCTTGTCCTCAAGCAATAATTTATGTGATGATTGGCAAGTGGCAATTTAAAACAAAGGTTTCAACTCACGCTAAAAACATAGTTGTCAACTAATAAATAAACTAAACTTGTTTCAAAATTAGATAGAAGAAATCTCAAATTCATGATCCAAATTTATTTTTCTCAAATGTTAGTTTCAATATCTCAAACTCATTCCAAAACAACCCTATGTGTGTGTGTGATGTCTCATAATTTGTTATTTGATACCTCCTCTCAAACTTAGGTAATTTATGTTCCTTAAGCTTAAAATCATGCCTCCATATGTTGGTCTTTTGAATCCCTCTCCACTAATGTAGATATTCACTAATTAAAGATCAAAAGGACTTAAATAAGCTTGAAATGTAAGGCTAGGGTAAAGGTAAGGTGAAAGTCATATTTAGGTATCATATCCCACAAGCACAAATACTATTCAAGAATACTTTTGGACTCTTTATTTACATTGCTACCCCCAAACTTCTCTTCGTTCATTTTTTTTTGTTTTTTGTTTTTTGGAGTGAATCTGTTTTGCTGCAGCAATGCTGTAGCAAAGCTGCAGCAAAGTTGTTTCCAGATTTCTCTCTCTTTTTTTTTTTTTTTGAATGAGGGATCGATCTCAATATAACCAAACAAGAGTGATTTTCATCATAAACAACACCATTTTCAACACCATAATTTTCTTTCTTCCAAGAGGCATCAACCTTTCTAACAACAATTCTTAAAGATAGTAATGCACTTGTGAGGTAAAGGTCAAAGGATATGCAAATAAGGAAATGCTAAGTTTTTATGTGGGTGTTGACAAAAAGAATTTTGATCATTCATGGCTCAAATTAGGTGTACAAATGAAATATATTTTTAACCAAGGTTAGCATGAAAAGCACAATCGAATCCAAAGAAGGCCTAAATCATTTCATTGAGTTGTGAACTTTCTAGAATTTCGCTTTGAGAAATTCTCCAATCCAATTCTAGAGGCTCAAACTCTCCCATAAATTACCCTTATTCAATGTTTATATCAAACAAACAAACAAGTAGACAGTGCAGTTAGAGTTGTGGGTGTATATTTCAAAATAAGTTTTCAACATTTTCCAACTAACACTTAATCAAATCAATTTTTCTCAATAAGCAAGATTTCTCTTCTAATAAAGTGACAAATTAGTTTCTTTTTCAAAACAAAGATGACAACATGAAATTTTTGACAACCTTAGATCAAGCAATTCATCATAAAATCACAGCAGATTTCGCATCATAAATTAAAATTCAGCATAGAAATTTCATCAATTTCACAGTTTCACAGCTCAACAGCACAAACATTAAACAGTAAGCACAAAGTAATCACATGAATTACATTAATGCCAGAGTGCAACAGTAGATAAAACAGATAGTAAGCACAGTAAACAAATCAGATAGTAAACAGCAAATTCATCCCCCCAAACTTAAAATAGGCACTGTCCTCAGTGCTTATAACTAAACAGATCAGTCAGCAGGCAAAAGGGGCAGAAAGAAAACAAAATAAAAATGACAAAGTAACGAGACTGCCCCATTATTGCTGTGTCGCTCCCTTCTTCTAGCTGGAAGTGAAATTTGCAGATTCCCCAAACAGAGAGGAATTACCCAATCATAAAATTTGAATGCGTGAATGAATAATTTGGTGAATATGAACCAATACTGCAACACCCAGTTGTTATTGGCGTGGGGATGACCTGAACAACCATGAAAACTGACTTGTAAGTCCAAATTATTGTCCCGAACAACCATGAAAACAACTGTTATTGCCGTGTTGGGTGGCGGGTAGTGGTGGAGGTATAGGGTGTGGGTATTTGCAGCACCGAAAGGTGGGGAGAAATTGCTGGGGTGTTCGGGTTGGGGAGGCAGTGGGTTGCGTCTGGGAGAGTTGCGTGCACGGAGGGGCTTGGGGCTGGTCGGTGTGAGCTTGGGTGGCTGGTAGTGGGTTGCGGCTTGAAGTGGATGGCTGGTATCGGTGTGCGCAGAGAGTGGGGTGCTCGAATGGGTGTTATGGGTAGCGCTGAGATGAGGGGCTGGTGGTTAGGCAACCATTCGCCTGAAAGACTGGGGATGCTCGGGTGTGTGAGGGAGATTGGAGAATGAGATGGGGCGCGGGAGAGGGGGTAATTAATGGGTAATTGTTGGGCAACCCGAGAAGAGTTGCGGGTCTAAGTACTAAGTTTTTTTTTTTTTTTTTTTTTTTTGTATTTAAAAATTGCCTATAGGCCAATATCCATTAGAGCCCAATTTAAAACTGAAATTTTTTCACAGCTTCCATTGAAGCCCAATCCACAAAACTGACTATGAAGCCATGCCCAACACGCCTCGTCTGAGATGAAAGAAGACAAACAGAACTTTGCAATGCTGCAGCAAAATTTTCCAGTTTTTGAATCATGATAATTTTTGATTCTGTTGTACTTCTCCCTTGCTCTCTTCTCCCCCATACTTAAATTTCCATTGAAGCTCAATACAAATAAAGCTGAAGCACTGAAAATAAGCCCAACCAACGTAAAATTTTGCTCAAAGAAGAACAGTGTAGAACTTTGCTATAGCGTTGCTGCAGCAAAGCTGCAGCAAAATTTTCCATTTTTTTTACACTGTGAGAAAATATTTTTGCCGTTGGTTTTGCTTTGCTTTTCTCTTGCTCTTACTCCCTGGGATGACCTGAAAATGCAGAAAATAAACTTCTAAGTAAAAGAACTCACACAATTAAATTGAATTAAAAATCATAAACTAAAAATTAAGAAAAACTAAGAAAAATGAAGAAACATGGGTTGCCTCCCATGAGCGCTTGTGTTAGAGTCGACAGCCCGACTTTGCTTGTAGTCATGGGTCTAGGAGTGGAATGGAGGTGTGCTCCCTGTCAAGAATTTCTCTCCAATAGTGTCTAATGCGTTGGCCATTAGCTTCAAATTTTTTCTTGGACCAAAATTTCCAATATTTTTGACTGAGACCAACATTGTTCTTTAAGATCCTCTTAATTTCTCGATAGGACTGACATTGTTGCAAAATATTCACCATCTCATCTTCGGGAATACATCTTCTAATCTTTCGGTTTGTGTATCGCTTGAACAAGAATGGCCTATTCCAATAGTAGAACTTCAAATTATGGAAAAATTTCTTCTTTTGATAGGAATTTGAACCTGGTGGCACATCAACTGAAGACTTAGGAAGATTGAAGTCCGGAGATAAAAAGTCTGGAAATTGAACTTTATTTTCCGTTTTATATGTATTAGAACCTGCTTCCAACCAAGGTAATTTCTCCTCAATTTCCTCTTCACAATCGGAATCATATTGCGATAAAATTTGTAGAGAATCATTATAGCCACATTTTTCAGGTTCATTAGATACCAGAGAATCCACAACTGAAATGGATGAGCACTCTTCAACATTATTGGGAGATTCCATGGTTTTAAACACGTTGAAAGTGACTTGTTCATCTTGAACTCTCATAGTTAATTCTCCTTTTTGAACGTCAATCAAAGTTCGGCCTGTAGCTAAGAATGGTCTTCCCAAAATAATAGGCACTTCTCTGTCTTCTTCATAGTCAAGTACAATAAAATCTGCTGGGAAGATGAATTTGTCCACTTTCACCAAGACATCTTCAATTTTTCCTTCAGGATGAGCAATGGATCGATCTGCCAATTGTAAAGAGACTGTAGTAGGCCATGCTTCACCAATCCCCAACTTCTTAAAAATTGACAAAGGCATCAAATTAATACTTGCTCCCAAATCACATAAAGCCTTGCCAAAATATTGATTACCTATAGAGCATGGAATTGTGAAACTTCCAGGATCCTTGAGCTTAGGAGGAAGTTTATTCTGTAACATAGCACTACTTTCACTTGTTAAGGCAACTGTCTCAAATTCGCCAAATCGTCTCTTTTTGGTCAGGATGTCTTTCATGAATTTGACATAATTTGGCATTTGCTCTAATGCTTCAACCAAGGGAATATTAATGTGTAGCTGCTTAAGAACATCTAGAAATCTTCTGAATTGTAGATCTTGCTGCTGTTTTTGAAACCTTTGAGGAAATGGAGGAGGTGGTCGGTGTTGCTGCGAACTTTGCTGCAGCAATGCTGTAGCATTTTGGGTACCAGAACTTTCTGACTTTGTCAAAACTGATTCAGATTTGTCCTGTTCTTCTATCTCGTTATCTTGGACTACGATACTTTCCTTTTGACTTATTTTCTGTCCAATTAGTCCCTCTAATTCTTTCCCACTCCGTAAAGTAATAGCTTTGCAAAATTCCTTTCTTTCTCTTATTGGAGTTTCGGTATCACTTGGAAGTGCACCTTGTGGACGGTTCCTAAGTTCATTAGCTAGCTGTCCCACTTGATTTTCTAGATTCCTCATTGAAGCGGCTTGACTTTGAAGGATTGCATCATTCTTAGCCATGTATTCTTTGAGTAAAGATTCCAACAAGCTGGATGGTTCATTCGGTTGATTTCTCTGTGGTTGTTGCTGAAATCCTGGTGGGAATGTAGGTCGGTTAGGTATGGTATGGTTAGCTTGACCACCACTTTGATTGTTCCAAGAGAAATTTGGGTGTTGCCTCCACCCTGGGTTATATGTGTTGGAGTATGGGTTGTGGTTATTGTTGACATTACTCACAAAACAAGCTGATTCAGGATTTGAAGGACAATTTTCAAACACATGAGACCCTGAACAGTAGACGCATGAAATTCCTGAATCTTGGATTGAATTCACATTTGCTGTCATATGCTGATTCTTCAACAGATTAACCAAGGATGACACTTGAGCTGTAAGTGCCGTAACATCATTAACCTCATGCACACCAGCCACTCTTTTGGCAGCTGCAACTCTGTCCATTGGCCATTAATAATTATTGCTGGCCATCATCTCAAGTAGATCATAGGCTTCATTGTAAGACTTGGCTAAAAGAGCTCCATTAGCAGATGCATCAACAATAGTTCTCGTTTGAGCATTGAGACCATTGTAGAAAGTCTCCATTTGGATCCAATGAGGTATACCATGGTGAGGACATTTCCTTAACAATTCTTTAAATCTTTCCCAAGCTTCATATAGAGATTCTCCATCCAATTGTTGATAGGAGGTGATGTCATTCCTCAATTTAGCATTCTTTGTTGGTGGGAAGTATTTCATCAAGAATTTCTCAGCTAAATCGTTCCAAGTTGCAATAGAGTCAGGTGGTAAGGAGTTAAGCCATGCTCTAGCGCGATCTCTTAAAGAGTAAGGAAATAATTTGAGCCTAAATGCTTCCTCAGTTACCCCTATCCATTTAAATGAGTCACTGACTTCAATAAATAATCTGAGATGTAGATGAGGATCTTCTGTAGGTAACCCACTGAATTGCCCGACTGTTTGTAGCATCTGAAACATCGCTGGTTTTAACTCAAAGTGAGTTGCTTGAATGTTTGGTCTTGTGATGCTTGGATTTAACCCTTCTAGCATGGGCAGTGCATATTCATTCAAAGCTCTGTCCCTATCATCCATTGGAGGTATCACATTGATTGCATTGTTTAAATTCTGTTCTTTGCCATTGTTTCCGTTCCCTGCTTGTGCCATATCTTCAATCTGAGCGAAACCTTGTTGTTCTCTTCTTCTTAGTCTGAAAGTACGTTCAATCTCGGGATCGAAGGGTAGGATATCCTTGTCACGAAATCTGCTCATACAAAAGACACAGAAGAGATATTAGATAACAAAAATTAAATAATAACAAAAGTCGATTTCTACGAATAATTTCTAACGTTGCCAATCCCCGGCAACGGCGCCAAAAACTTGGTTGCTCACAATGGTGTATATGATTTTACGCAAGTGCACGTGTCGCAAACAAGTAATATAATGATAAGAAATATCGTTCCCACGGAGATTGGAATACTAGAAAATATCGTAAAAATTAACTATTAAAATCAATGTTTTGTGTTTTTGTTTATTAAAATAAAATAAAATAAATAAAATAAAATAAATAATACGAGAGAACAAGAGTGAAAATACTGAAACAACGTTCAACAAGAAGGATATCACAAATCACAGATAGATAAATCAGTTAGGATTGCGAATATGACAAGTGATGTAGACAAACTGCTTTGCTACAGCAATGCTGTAGCAAAGTGATGCTGTAGCAATGTTGCAGCAAAGTATACCATTAACTCGAATTTCAAAAATTCACAAAGGATTCTTCCGAATCTGCAATGTTTATATATTCTATGACTCAATGAAGCATATTCCTATGCAAAACTGAATCTAAGAACAACGTTCATGCACAAATTCTTTTGAGTTATGTGAGGTAATTATATATTCCTATATCAATTTCTTCACACTATTCTAGCTTTATCTAACTTAAAATTAACCTTTCCAGATTCAATTTCAGTCTATTATCCTATCAATTGTTGATCAAGCAATCAATAAGAATGAATCAATTAATCAAGCGTAGGATAACTAGCATCCTTTACCAAGCAAAGCACAGTTTTATGAAATTAAAGCACAAAGTCTACATACACTTGCATATCTACAACCCTAACTGAATGAGAATTTAGCCAAGCATATTTATAAAATTAAACATCAAATCATCCATGGTCAACATCAGATTCATAGAGTTATAGAGATTTGGAAAAACAATAAAAGAAGAATAGAAGAAGGAATAAATTAATAAATCCCCCTTTTATTTAATCTCAAACAATTGGATTCCAAATTCCTAATATCTCTTTCTTTCTTCAATGATTGTTCTTGCAAATCAAGCCGTCAATTGGTCTCTTTCCAGATCCCTCTTGCTTCCCCTGTTTTGCGTCCCAATCTGCTGTGAAAATATGCTCTGTTTCTCTCTGTCTTGCTGCTCAATTTTATGCAGTTTTGGTGCCCAAATCTGTCTTGTATTTTCTGCCTCACGTCTCTACTTTTTGCTGCCGCAAATCTGCTTTGTTTTATATGTTTATTTGCTGCCCAGATTTGCTTTCTTTGCTGCCCAGGTTTCTGCAGTTTGCTGCCCAGAAAATTGCCTCACTGCTGCCGCACAAACTGTTTTTAAATCAGCCCCTGTTTTTGTTCTTTTATATTAGGTTTAATTGGAGACAATTTTGGGTGTGTTAATTTCCAATATTATCCCTAAAAAGGTGAGTTAATAAAAGCCCAAAATTGTCCTTTTGTTGAGAGTCCAAATCAGCCCTTGAATTCTTGATTCCACATCAGCTCTGTTTTGACGTTGATTTCCTGGTATGGTTTTGCTGCAACAATGTTGTAGCAAAGCTGCAGCAAAGTTATATTTTTGCATTTTCTTTGTTGTTTTCTTTATTTCCTGCAAAGGCAATGAAAATATAATGAGTGCACATCAAAATATAATTCTTTTTGACACATTTCATAATTATTTTGAGTTTATTATCAAAGAATTCATTTAAATCACAAAACTCACAAATAGTGTATAAATGATTAAAATGTGTGGATATTCTCAAATTAACAAACAAGTATTTATGAATAAGAGCTAATAATACTCTAATAAATTAGAGTTATCATTACTCGCCCTGAAAATGGCAAAAAAGGTAAGGTTCAGCAAAAAATAAATAAAGGGTTAATTCAGCTGGAACATGGAATACATACAAAATGGAATGATGGGTTGATCAAGTCATAGAGCTATTGCTAAGACTCAATAATGTAGGTGTCACCCTAGCCAGGAAATTATAACTGGAAAAGTATCTCACATGAGATCTGCGGTTGAATATAAACTTGCTCCCTTAGGTGTTTTAAAAGTAACATTAACAGGGTATGACTAGTAATACTTTCCGGGAGAGTTATTGTTAAGAGCATTCTGCTATTTATAGGGAAGTAAATACTCAATTTAATATGTTACAGATGTATTTTTATATAAACCAATTATGGAACATTTTCAATTTGGTTAGGAACCCAAAGAAGACAATTGCTCAGTTGCCAGATAACATAGGCCACCATTCAAGTTCAAGGCTGTAGTGCTAGTTGAAAAGATAAGAAAGCTATTCATGAAAAAAGGATAAGTTATTGGAATGAATCACTAACCATCAGGACTTCCCAAAGGAGGTACACCATGCCCACCAGCACCCATACGAAGAATAATTGTTATAGCAGGATTAATAAGAGCATGCTGACTTCTTCTAATCTTCATAAGGCAACAAACCCAAAGGTTACCATGTCACTCAATAATAAATCAATACATGAAAGGGGAAAGGGAATGAAAGTGCACCTCATCTATATCCCCAAGTGGTATAACAACCTGAAAAATGAAAATGCAAGATCAATGTAAGAAATGATATCAAGGAGCTCAAAAATCTCCAATCATATCAAAACAAATTCAGTAACAAACATTAGTTAAACTCTAAACTGTTAGAAGTTGTTGGGAAACTAACTCTCCCAAAAACTTAAGCTAATAGAAAAGGGCTAACAATATTTTTATACATCTATCACTCTCTCACAAGTATTGATTTTATGCATCATACATACCAAACACTTAAAATTTAACAATTGAGGACCTCTAGCTTTGATAACATGTTAAAAGTTCTTGAAAAACCAACACTCTCAAAAATTTAAGCTATTGGGAGAAGGGCCACAAGTGCTTTTATACATCTATCATAAACCACAAGCAAAGTTTTATCCATTCATTGCCCAAGCTTCCGCTCTGCACTGCCACAAACTTCCAACCAACAGCTCAAGGATAACATTGTTTCCACAAAATTAGATATCGATACTTTCATTACGTGGTAAGTCTGAAGAAAGCAATGGTGACTTCTACTCAACTGTAAATTTTTAAATTATTTTATCCAACATACGAGAAAACACATGTGACATAATATCAATTAACCTCTTGAGTCAGTTTTATCATGTTCAAAGAAAATAAAGAAACGTCTGACAGTTGCTCAAGTTGATAAAGATTATGACAGGCTAGGCTAACCTTCATTTGCTTGGAGAAAACATTTGAATGGAAACAGATGTGCCATGCAGAAACATATATACGACCATGATACAGGAATGACCTCTCTAGTGCACAGGAATAACTATGTTCAACAACCTGAAAAAGGTTCAAAACTCAAAACTACTGTAAAATGATTGAGACAGTTCATAAAAATAATAAATATAAATAGTCATTAAATTAGATCCACAACTAGAATCAGAAGGATGCAATTATACTCATAAGATTGTGCAACGAATTGCCAACTGAAATAAAAGTAAACATTAACAAAAGAGTTCCATTTTACTCACTTCATCCAGAGGAAGATCAAATATTGTTTGCAGAGGTCCTGGCTTTTGATGAACCACCGTGGGTCCTGGTCTGTCTAAAGGTCTTCTTCGATTGTTAGCTCCAGCATAGCCGTTCATAACAGTAGCACTAATTGTAACCATAATAAAATCAGAAAAATTTAGCCATTCAGCATAGAACACACATTATCCCAGAAAAAAGTAAAGGCCTGCAGACAAACAGCATATAATCAACCAAGAATTAAACAGTAATTATCCATGAACTAAACAACATATATCCTTAAATGGGCAATCCAAAACTACCTGTGTATGGGTGGACATACTACACATATAGAAATGAAACCCTAAAATTATGTACCATACGACATAAATGTGTGAACTGTACATGAATGGATAAATGAGACATCCATGTACAAGAGATGATATCAAAGGACGTATACTATCATACACACATTATGAGTCAAGCTAGACAACCACCTGGAAGAATGTAACGGGAGTTTCACAGTTTTGATATGAAGACAAACCTGGTTAGCAAAAAACCAGATTTTATTTAGACTATAGGAACAAGCACATGACACCCCCAAAAATGATTTGTACCACTAAGAAAAGAAATAAATGCATAGAAACAACATGTACCTGCCCTGATGGGCTGTCCAGCGTGTACCACACCGCACCTGTTTCACCCTCATTTTGAACTGAAACAGTCACTGTACCAAGAATAGTACTCTTCCAAACTATATCCCAATCATATATTGTTACCTTAATCTGATAGGTTAATATGGAAAAATCTCAGTTTAATAGAACAACCCTACATAAAGAAAATCAAATTAGGTTTATAGAAAAAAAATATTCATGCAAAATACATTATTCTTGACAGGCTTTTCTAACATGGATAATAAGTTTAAATAACACATGTTGCTCTTCCGGGGTATTCCAAGATATAAAGAATAGTATAATTAAAATGACTATGAATCCAAATCTCACATGAGCAATATGTATAAAAGAACACTAACAGGAAAAGAACATAGTAAATATAACAATTAACGTACAACTTTCATCTCCCTTTCATCTAACTGACAGTCATGACTTAACTGTTTCCGATTTAAGCTTCATTAGAAATGAGACTATATATATTTAGATGAGTAACATGAAAATGTTAGATCCCGCTCATAAATAATAAAGAAACAAAAAAAGTTAGTTTATTGAAATAAAGATTTGGCCAAATAAAATATACGTAATACGTGAATAGAAGCATAAATTGAACCCAACGGTTCCTCTCCTAAGATCTCACTCTAGCTGATAGAGATCACAACTTTACTGTTGCTTTTGGACATCATTTTCTCTTCTTAGCAGAAACTGGAATCACCATTCATGGACATAAGTAGTGCACAATGATCATACCTGGACAGGAAGCTCATTAACTGCAAAGTTAAATTCTTCTCCCCACATGGGATTTCTTGAGCCAGGGACCATTGAACTGCACCAGCAACAATCATAAAAATTAATTAATTCTATTGTCATGCTATATCAGACAAGCACTATATAAGCACACAAGAATCTTGGTCACAAGGAAATAAAATAAGAGGGCAGCATAATGAGGCTGGACCTAAAATCAAATAATTTTCTTTTAAGAAAAGAATTGTTGAGTTTCCCCATAATAGGAAAACACAGCTCGAAAATAAAGTCTACTCATTAAATCTAGTATGTGTCTTCAATCATCGTCAGAACATTCAATGGAGAAAGTGGATGAATATCAGGTCACCTGAATCTCTTTTCTGTGCCACAATTAATAATAGCATAAGGATCTGATGTGCCATTTAAGTTTGCACCAATAAGAGTTTTTGCAGCCAACAGTTCCACCTGAAAAGCATGCATTATTCATAAATCAATAAACCAAAGCAAGAGTGACCACATATGATGAAAAGAATGAATGAGAAAATGAAATTTGCTACAAGAACTGCCAATTAAAGTGATTCATAAAGCAGAAAATTAAAAAGCTAAACTGAAAATGGATTAATAAATTAGTACCAAAGACAGGAGTGAAAACCATGTTCTCGTGCTAAAAGGAAAAGGCAAGGAATGTACTTCACATAGGAGATAATTTCTTATGGTAACTGTGTGGTTTGGACTATCATAAAACCAAGCATAGGATCGTACCTTGATTATGTATGCAGAGTCTGTTTGAGAGACCCCTTTGAATTGGCCGGTCTGCAAAATAAATTCAGGACTGAATGTCAACAGGTTGGAAATTACTTTAGAAAAAAGTAGCATCTAAATCGGTTTTGCTCCTCACGGTGACAGGTAACATCCCATTATACTAATCATTATATCAAATCCGAAATTTCATAGCCCGTAGTAGTTACTTTCTCAATTTTTAGCCGACAAGCAAAGTTAGTCTCAACCAAAAATCAATATTTCAGTCCGGGTCCACAAGAATAGCAAACAAACTTCACATTTATCTAAAAGGAAGCAAAACTTCACCCAAAAATCAAGCCTTTGTTATTAAATGTAACAACCACTTCGAGTAGAATTCACCCCCCACAAAATCAACTTGTAAGGAAATGGTGCCCAAGTGTTTACTAACACACACTCATCCTTACTTTAGCTATGACTCTCAATTGGATCATTACATTCCACCTAGGAGCAGAACTTCATGGGAGCTACATAGGGTTGTAGCACTGGCCAAAAATTGTACCAAAAAAAAATTTACATGCATATTATTTTTTGTTAAATAAATATATTTTATTTTCAGTAATATATATATAAGATCTAATTCTTTTATGTACATTTTGATATGTCATTGTATCATCAATATTTAGGAAACACTTTGTAAGAAAAGTGACTAAAAAGAAACACTTTGTAAGTAAAGTGACTAAAAACAATAACTTTTGTCCAAGTATTGCACAAATATTAGCGACATACATAGAATTATAGTGATGTATATTATATACAAATACTTTATGAGCCTTGACTTATGATATATTATAATCCAAAAATATTTTAAATATTTAACTTTTGTTCAATTCATGAATTAAAAAGGCCAATGTCAAATATTATAAAAACTAAAATAATAAGAAAAAATAGCTTGCTAAGAAGCTTAACACTTAAAGTTTTCTCAATTAAATTGTAAAATTTCTTAGTGATGTAAATTTGAGTAGGTTGGAGTAACCTAAGTACAAAACTTTGGGTTAGGGTTGGACAATGGCCAAATACTGTTGGGTTAGGCCGGATTGCATTTTTCAAATTAAATACAAACCCAAAGTCCGGCCTTAAAACATTCGAGCAAATCTAGGCTTTACTTTTTAAACTTTGAATCGAATTAAATTCATGCTTTTGTTTAAATGATGCAATAAATTATAAAATAATAACATACTATATTTAAATATACATATATTTTAAAAAAATTAAACTCAACTCGTACTTTGGGCGGGGTTCAAACAGGACTCGTAATATAAATATTTGGCCCTAAACTCAACCTTAAAATTACTCGAACCTAATCGGACTTTGAATTGAGTTAGATTATGATTGGTCAATCGAATTTTGGTCAAGCCGAACCGTGCTAAATTTACATCCTTAGTTTCTTATAATTTATTTAACTTCAAATTAATTTTATTCAATATTATATTATTTGGCATTATACTTAGTAATATTTGCAATTTATTCAAAGTTTTTTTAATATAAAAATTTTAATATTACTTTGTCCTTTTATTTTTTAATTATTGTTTTTAAAATCATATCTTTTTTTTTAATATATTTATTTTAATTTTAATACTTATAAATTTGATGCGTTTTAAGTGAAATTCCCATTTGTTTATATTAATTTTTAGTTCATTAATTTGATTAATATATGTATGATTTCAATACTCTATTAACATTATTTTTGGTCCTTTTATTTATATTATATAATTTTTTTATAAATTATAATGCGCTAAATCAAAATGAAAAAAGGTCGCATAATTTTTAACAAATAAGCATATTAATCTCGTAGTATTAGAGGTCCAATAATTTTTTATAATGAGACTTTAGTCTCGTAATTTATGAGTTGAGTATAACTAGTCTTGTTATTATAAAAAGTAAGTAATCTTAGTTATATAATTTTTTAAAATAAACACTTCTAATCCAACAAAAATAATAGGGAGAATAACAAAACTAACACCCCTAAAAACTTCTAATAACAAAACTAGCATCCCTTGTGTTCAAATTTATATTTTTACAATTAAAAAAATGAATAATATGTCATTTTTCTTTGAACATTCATCCAATTAGAATTGAACGACGATAATTTAGACTCGTTTAATATTGAACGTTCAATATTTTACGTTCAAATTGAATAATGAACGTTCAATATTATTGGGGTGTTAGTTTTGTTACTATAAGTTTTAGGGGTGTTATTTTTGGTAATTTTTCAAAATATTAAAACTGAAAAAAATATTAAAACTGAGAATTTATAGAACTTAACTTTCTTAAATAATATGACTATAGGTACTTAATTAAAATATTATGAAGCTAAAATGCTTATTTCTACTTAATAATGAGATTATTGTGATATTCTGTTTTAAATATTATGGGACTTTTAGTGCCCAATATAATAATTATAAACTAAATTATTTAAATTAAATAACTATTTCAGTACTTGTCCAGCTTCCTAATTTAAAATTTTATGTTTATATTATAATATGTCATAAAAAAAAAAAAAAAATTTAACTCTGATAAAAAAGAGTTCAATAACTCTATCATGCCCGTCAGTGCCAATGACAATAATCATGAAAAAACGCACAATCTGGGAAGAAAAAAATAGTATTGACCTTCTATGAAAAAAAGGGAACCAACAAAAAAAAAAAAAAAACAAAATCCGCATTAATTGAACTGACCTTTTCTTTGAAAACGACGGCGTCCGCTGAACCACTGGTATTGTCATTGAGCGAGCGATCGCTATTGCCATCTCCACAGGCTCTGTATGTGAAGTACCAGTAAGCAAGGATTACGAAGAGAGAGGCGGCAACAGTGACCTTGATCTCCCAACAGGATGGCACCAAATAATCCAACGACACCGTTTGGATCATAGCGATTTTTGTGCTGTGAATTCAAGCGGAGGAATCTGTAACTCCGATCAGATAATGTGGTGGGCTGTTGAAGACTTGAGAGAAGAAGAGTGTCTAGGGTTTTGCGGGTTTGGGAAAGCCATGCGCTTCTTGTTTTGAAGATGAACAGCCTTGCGGTTTCGGATATCTTTACAATAAGCAGAGAGAGAAAGAGAAAATGCGTGGCTCAATGTTAGACCATTTGGAGGGTTAGACTTTACAGAGATAGGAGATCGTTTTCCTTCCGCATGGCAACATTAAATACTTGTATTTTCACACACGAAAAATTTAGGTTGGATTTGTTTTTAACCCACCTTTAAGTTCTGCACATATATTTTTGTCAAAAAAAAATTAAGAGATTACATTGTTTATTTGTATCATATCAAAAAATTTCTAAAAGTTACTACTAAGCCACCTTAAAATTATTTTAAGGAGAACTGAGATGAATTACATAATATGATTCATATGATGCTCGAATATCTCTTTGTGTTAGGTATTCTGGTAACCAATTTGACCGAGTGATTGGATAACTGTCCCCTCTACTACATCCTTCAATTATCCAAGCTTTTTTTTTTAATTATATATGATACACTATTTACATGTTTTATTTTAAGATTTAGATTCTCTTATTGCTCTCGTCGTCTTTTGTCCATCATTGTCTTTAAATCCTAACCTATCCAAAATACCATTTAATGTAAAAGAATATACCACACCAAAATTATGTTGATGATATTATTTTAAAGTAATTTAATTAATGGCTATGACAAATTTCATTCATTGACATAGTCTAAATACATGATCAATTATAACATATAGAGATACTATAATATGAGAATCTTTTTTGAGTTGTTATGATCACAACACGATGGTATTCGTTTCCATTAGCCACATTGTTTTTTGTGGTCATAATGGAGATAAATTATATTGCAAAAGAACCATATACAACCCTAAAAATCATGTACAGAAAAATAGTCAACCAAAACAAACATAAACCCCAACAAATGAACCCCATCTTCAGCAAGCCATCAAGCTGCCCAAGGAGCTCTAAGATCAAGATATCTAGCAGTAAAGCTAGAGCTGACATGACAAGGTTCACACATCCCACCAGAAAAATCCAGCATGGAAGGAGAGCAAATGAACATCAATTAAAGGGAGACTTAGAAAGCCAATCAATGAACCAAGACTCAAATAAACTGTAAACTAAGAGCAAAATAAACGGATATAACCAAAACTATAGCAGCAAACCAGTTCATTCAAACAATAACCAAAATAGTGTGTAGAAAAAGTTCCAAATCAGCAGCTAAACGATATCACGAAGAACTACTCAGAGAAGATCAGATCTTCTTCCAAACCAGTAACTCTAGCCTCCTTCCTCAATGAACGGAAAACCACCTTCCTTATTAGCACCTCTAGCAGAAGAATTGGCACTAGCATGAGCCAACTTCATAGGACCTATCACCTTCTCAATCAGAACACCGATATCAAGTGAGAGATCCAAATTTCCGACTCGATTAGTTAGGGATTCCATGAAGCAAACAAGATTCAGAACTATAATGCGAAAGGGAGAAAGAATCGAAAACAAAGGGGCGAAATCGAAGCAATACCAGAAACAGAAAAAACGCCTAATCGTTGCAATTAGGAAAAGAGCAAGGCGATGAAATTAGAAGAGACCAACCAGCAAACTACTGGTAAAGAGTTGTGAGGGTTATGTCGGATTGTAAGCCTTGAAAGTGAAATTGTAACTAGAGAGATTGAAAAGGAAAATAAGTGCAGATAAACGAAATCTATTTCAGAGCTACATGACTGCAATTGATGGATCAACTCATTCTTAGTCATATTTTTTGTTGGATTATTTTAAGAAGTTTATTCATGTTGACTAGTTTTACTGAATTATGTACTTAGTCACTAAAATGTCACCGTATCCAACTAACACAATAGATACAATTAAAACTAATTATTTAAATTTATAATAATAAAATAAACATTTTTTATATTTAAATTTATAATTTTATAATTAAAAAAATAATTAATATATTATTTTTTTAACATCTATTTAATTAAAATTAAACAACAATAATTTAGATTCGTTCAGTATTAAACATTTAATATTTTACGTTCAATATTATTAAAATGTTAATTTTATTATTATAAATTTTAAAAATTTTATTTTTGATAAATTTGCTAGATAATATATTAACTAAGATTAGATCTTAGGGATGGGCATTTTTTTTCAAAAACCGACCAACCAACCCGAATCTAGGTCCAAACCGAGCTTATGCTTTTTGTTTTTGAAGGTTGATCGGTCCAGTAGGTCCAAAATATTACAAAATCGACCTAGTCGGTTCGGTTGTAGGTCCGACAAAAATAAAAACCGACAAAACCGAACCGACCTACACTTTTATATATTAGTATATTTGTTTAAATATTTTTAAATATTATATAATAAATGTTATAAAAAATAAATAAAATTAAGAATTAATTAATATTATACAAATATACAATGTAAAAGTCTTAAACAAATATTTAGCTTTTGAAATCATGATTTTAAATTTAGGAGGGTGAGTAGTGGAGCATCAAATATGAAGTGTCAATAATGAGATATCATTTCCATATGACACATAATATGAGCAAGGATAGTAGTTCTTATAGTCGAAAACAACACATTTGTATGCTCTAGCTTTTAAAAAAGTATTTAGAGGGGTAAAATATTGTTTGTATTTTTTATTATGATAATAATATTTAAGTAAAATTATAGGTCCAAAACCGCCAAACCAACCTCCCTCAAACCGACATTGTAGGTCGGTTTGAAGGTTGGTTTTTTTAGGGATTATAGGTCGACTAAGGTTTTGAATTTTTTTAAACTGCTAAGATAGGGTCGGCTTGTAAAATGATGTAATAGCAGACCTATCGGACCTATGCCCACCCCTATTAGATCTACCGAAAAAAATAAATAAATAAATAAATAAATTGTAAGCATGACGTACGTCGCAATAATCTAAATATTTTATAAATATGTTATCTTAAATCTAACATATATCTTATTATTATTATCTTAAATATTTACGTTGAAAAGATAAATATATATAAAAAAAAAAACACTTATATTATGAAAATAGAACTTATATTAAGAAAAGAGAAGAAAAAATAATTATGTATATTTAAATATAAATATATTTTCTATAAAAAAAATGTTTAGAGTTTTTATATCAATAGTTTATCTTTTTAAAGCTGTTTAATAGTTCTAAATTTAAAGGCATTTGTCTCACTTTAAACTCTCAACTCTCAGAAGTCACAATTATTGTATATAAAAGTTTTCAAAATTTTAACTTAAGTTATAATTATCTCTACGTTGAAAAGATAAATACAGAAAAAAAAAATCTTAAATCGATACACCAATTATAAAAATAGAAGAAAAATATAATTATGTATACTTAAATGAAAATATATTGCCTATAAAATATATTTAAAATTTTCATGTCAGTAATTTATCTTTTTTAAGCTGTTAAAGAATTCCAGCTTTAAAATTATTTTTTTCACCTTGAACTCTCTCGTATGTTATAACTATAGTGTATATAAAATTTTCTCAATTGTTTAAGACTTTCTTATTGATCAAATAATAAGCATTATTTAGATGTAAATTTAATCTTTGATCAATAATAAATTTTATGTCTCTATTAAAGTTAAAATTTATGATTCTTTATATTCAAGACACTCTCATTTATTATCAAGATAAGAGCAGAATTAAAATAAGAGCATTATAATAAACTATTTTTTTTTCCATACAATTATTAATATTTTCTATTTTAAGTACCAGCGCTTATACAGTCAAAAAGTACGATAATATTTTTCTCCTAAAATTTTTAGTTAATAATATCTTATATCATATTAATTTGTTATAGATGGTCTTATTTTTTTAAAGGCAAGTTAAGCAATTAATAGTATATATTAGTTCACTTGATTTATTTGTTTTTTCTATATGAACCATCTAAGATGGGGTTGACCATGCTATGATCAAGGTAAATTATTGTTCAATGAAGTCACAAAACATTCAAGTAATCTCTCAAACTAATATTTAATTTTGTTTAATAATTGTTTAGCTTCTTTTTATAAACAAATTAAGGTTCAATTTTGTTTAGAAACAAATATTATAAGCTTCTTTTTTCTTGATTGGAGTTCTAATAATATACTTTTTAAATTTTTTTATTGCATTAACACATATAAACTTATTATTAACTATAAGTTTAGTAGATAAACTTAACTTATATTTAATTGTTGAGATACTAATGAATTTTTTTTGGGTTACTTTTTATTCCGTACGTAGTCATAAAAAATTAGGTTAATTTATTGTTTTTGAATTATTTGTGAGTTTATTCAGTCTTTCTCTAACCTACAATAATTATATATAATTTGTCTATTTATAAAGGTATTTTATGGAGACTTTAACTTAATTTAATAATGTGGTTCTTAAATCTTAATGTAATAAATTTATTGTCTTAATTGGATTGTTTTACATATACTAATTATAGAGCTATATAAGCTCAATTTTTCTTAATCCTTTGCTATTACTTTTCTCTTGTGCGTTTTTTTTTTAGCATTGTTCGCCTCTTTCTTTATTATAAATGTATTCTTTGAATTTATTTTAATTTAATAATTCAAAAAGTCACATAAAATTAAACTAATTTGCTTGTATGTTAATTAAATTCATAATTTTTTTATTGTACCTTGTGTTATATATACCGTAACACAAAAGATAACAATTTAATTGAATAAATAATGAAATATAATTGTTAAATTAATAAGTTTCTTCGTATCATTATTCAATACATATCTTAAATATTAACAAAATATTAATAACAGTATTTTTTAAATTAATAAAAAAGGATAAAACTTAAAACATTTTCTGCAAGCAAATTCTCTATTTTTTCATGAATTTTTTCTTTTTGCTATTTTGTCCAATAGGTGGTGTTGTTTGTTTTCTTATTTATTTATTTTTTTTAACTTAGTTATTAATTTATTATAGATTTATATTGTCCTATCAAAACTTTACATTACATGAATGACAAGTTAACAATTTATGTTTAAATTAAATATGAGAAAAATAGAAAAAGTTGTGATTAGTAAAATAAAAACTCTTATTTAATACAAGAAAAGTAGATATAAATTATAAATTAAATTGATATAATAATTTAATCAATTAAGACATGAAAATATAAGTTTGAACATAAGAGGTGCTAGTTTTGTTATTACAAATTTAAAAGATGTTAGTTTTGTTGTTTTTTCAAACTTTTATTATGCAACTATAGTTAGATTAATACAAATATTTTATTTTTGTTATATTATTATATGTTACATGAGTTAAAATATAATATGTATAAAAATTTAATTCCTTTTTTATCTTTATTTTATGTCACTTGTTCACTTTCTAGTCATGTGTTTTTATTAATACCACTTACAAGAAAACGCTTAAATAGTACAAGATAAATTTGGTTCAAAATAAAAATCCAATTGTAACATCCTTATCAATTAACCTAAGTTAAAAATAACAATTACTAAATGATATATTTTTAAGATTTTTAAAATTAAAGGGTATCTTCGATTGTAAGTTAAAATATCAATTTTTCTTATATTTTACTATTAAATAATCAATAATATTAAATTAATAAAATATAGAAAAAAATAAGAATGTAAATGTTTTTATTAATAATTAATAATAGAAAGCTATAAAATTAGACAAATAAATAAATGCACGTAAAATTAGAAATATATACACGTGCTTATCAATTAAAAAAATTCATGAATTAAGAAGGGTTCTATTCAATTAAAATTTTTATAAATTTTTAAAGACACTTGTATATTTTAACATAGCCTTTTAAATTGTTTTAGAAATCTTTCTAAATTCATAAAAATCTTGGGTAGATGAAAAATGAGTAGAGATTTTTTTACATATAATTTTAACTAAAAAACATTAAAAATTCGTAAAAATTCATCAATTTTTAAAGTATTTTAATCAATGACTTTTTGAATACTTCTAAATTTTTAAAGATTTATGCAAAATCGTAATTGAATACACTTAAATTTTATAAATTTTTAAAGATTTTTATAAAATCATAATTGAATACATCTAAACTTTTTACAAGTATTTCAAAATCTTAATTGAATACATTTAGATTTTAAAATTTCATAAAATTTAATAAAAATTTCAATTGAATACAACTCTGTAAATTGTTTGTTTTATTTATCTCAATCACATATTTTTACTTTTATCCTTTTACTTTCTCTATGGTTTAGGGTTCAATTTTAATTAAATTTTATGACTTATAAACCAAGTTGTAATGATAATATTAAAATAATATTTTCAATTTTAATATTTATAGGAGAACTAATTAATAAAATAATTAAAAAATTTAATTAGTTTATAAAAACAAAAAAAAAATTGAGATTAATTTAAAAATAATAATATTTACAGATTAATTGGCTTGAATTAAATTAGAAGTCACTCATTTTGAATTAATTATCCAATTATTATAAACATATGTTCTAATGATAAGTAACGTTTGGACAATATATAAAAATAAAAATATTAAAAATAAAAAATGAACGATGAGAGAGAGAGTAAGAGATATGAGTTGGAAAAAAAAAAAAAAAAAAGGCAAGAATATTCGATTAATTTTTTTTATTACTATTTCTTAATTTAAATAAATTTTTATATTTTCATGTATTTCTTTACTTGGTGTGAATTTTTATTTTTTAACCACATCAAATATGGAAAATAACTAAATATAATTTTTTTCTTCCCTATTATATTAAAGGTATTTAAGTAATTTAGCAAAATATGAACAAATATATGAGAGAATAGATAAAAAAGATAACACCGTTGTTAACTACAATAATATATCCGATTTTAATATTATTAAAGATATTTTTTTAAATTTTCAAAATATGTGTGAAGAAAAAGAAAAATCTCATGACTATGAAAGATTTTTGCCCAAAATAATGAGATGATACAATACAGCCCAACCTTCGTTAGCATACAAAGTGACTCCGCTTAGCGTTCACACGAGTGAAAGATTAATATATTATATATTCACAAAAAAGATAAAAGTAGTATGTTTAAAAACTAAAATATATATATTTTAAAACTTAAAGTTATTACTTTACTTAGAAAAATCTAATTTAACTTATAGAGATCTCAGCCAGGTTAACACGACTCAATGTCGTTAGAATATGTGGCAACATTGCAACAAAATCCCAGTAAAGCCCATCTTGGGAAACCAAAATCATGATCACCCTAGCCTTGGTACCCTAACCAAGCTCGACTCTCATCCAACGATTTAGAAAATGGCCACCACCAAATAAATGAGTTGAAGCACATAAACGTCGTAGTAAAAATAAACAAAACGCACAGAATAAATTAGCGTTAAAGATGGATTTCAGCAACTAAGCTTGGGCTTCTTATTAAAAGAACGATAATAGGCAGTTTATGACTCACATATTTAAGGACAAACTTAAAAGTTAACACAATATATCATCTCTTATCAATTTAACCTATGAAGAACATATAAAAGAGGTGGAATTCAACGTGAAAAGTGAAGAGAGGCAATAAAGATAGATTGGTAACGCGAATTCTGTAGGAAAAAAAAAAAGGAAAATAGGGCAGTAGAGGAAACATGCAAAAAGGCAAAAAGAATACCAGAAACAGAGGAACAGAATGTGGTTGATTAGGATATGGAAAGAGACCAATTGAAGGCTTGATTTGCAAGGATTATTAGTGAAAAAAGTTAGAGATTTGAATTCCAATTGATTAAGATTTAATCAAATGGGATTTTATTGATTTATTCATTCTTCTATTATTCTTGATTATTTTTCAATTTCTACAACACAATGAATTTGAATTTAAATATTTATGAATTAATATTTGATTTCATAGATATGATTAGCTAATTTTCCTTCAGTTAGGGTTGTAGATGTGCAAGTGATTTTAGTCTTTGTTTTTCAATTTTAAAGATTTGTTCTTTGCTTGACAAAAGGATGCTAGTTATTCAATGCTTATTTTATTGATTAATTATTATTGATTGCTTGATCACTAATTAATAGGATAGTAAACTGAAATTAATTATGAAAATATTAGTTGAAGTTGGATGAAGCTTAAATAATATGTGTTTAATTTGAATCTAAGGATAAAAATTAAAATTACAATTAATGTATGAATATATAATTATCTCACATAATTCAAAGACATTTGTGCATTAAATATTGGTCTTAGACTCAGTTGTGCATATAAATGTGTTTTATTGAGCCTAGAAAATTATAAACATTACAGCAACGCAGTCTGACTACATCATTTGTCACATTTACAATCATAATTGATTTATCCACTTAAGATTTTTGCTATCTTTTTTTGCTGAGCTTTGTTTTTAATATTTATTCTTGTCATCTCGTGCTTATTATTTTATTTTATTTTAATTCATAAAAACATCAAATATTGATTTTATTAGTTAATTTTTACAATATTTTTTAATATTTCAATATTCGTGGGAATGATCTTTCTTATTATTATATTACTTATTTGCGACACATGCACTTACATATTATCTTATACACTTTACAAGCAACAACAATCACTAGATTGGATAAAATCATTGATGTAATATAATTAAGTTGGAGGTTTGCTCCTAGACACAATAAAACTATCAAATCTTTTTGGGGAGTTGTTTGCATCTTGGGACTCCAACATTTTCCCTACAAAGGAATCAGCAATGGGAAAGAAGATGGTGAACTGGAGCCAGGGGCGGATCTGTTAATAGTTGAGGAGGGGCACGTGTCCCACCTTAATTTTTGACAAATAAAATTTTAGATGTAATATTTATAAAATTATAGATAATTATATATACAAAATATTACTGTGCTCCACCTGAATTTCAAATTTTAGACTTAATATTCAATAACTCAATACAAACTTAATAATTTGCACATATTTTTACAAAAATAAGATACATATAATATATATTTTTAATTAAAAATAATTAATTATTGAAAAGTATTAAATATTATTTTTTATTGTACATGTGGTGCCACTCCTGAATATAAATTCTAAATCCGCCACTGACTGGAGCTCACCTCTAATTGTAGGTAAGTTTTTGAGAAGTAGCCTTTTAAAAAAAAATTAAAAATAGAAAATTCAATTTTGTCCTTATAAAAATATTATTTAAAACAAAATTGAATAGCTTACCCCAAACACTAAATTAAAAGATTAAATAAACCTACTTTAATAATTATATAATATAATATGTGAATTGAATAAAATTATAGTACTAATTATACTAAAAATTAAAAGGATGATTATAGCAATATAAGCATGTTTCCTATTTAAAATGATACCAGGTATTTTGGGTAAAAATTCAAGAATAAAATAAGTACAAAGTTAATAATTAGAGAGTTGAAATAGTGCATTACATATTCTAAAAAGTTGTTGACTTAAATAATAATAAGTTTCTCAAAATAGTAAAAAGTAATCCCAAACTCATACCTTAATATTGATAAAGATCAAATTTTTTTTTTATTACTACATAATTTCAATAAATTGATAATAGAACTAAACCCAACAAGATCACCAACAATTGCTATTAGTAAGCTTTTGACGACCATTGCCAAAATTCCAGCAATTGTCACCAACAATTTTGCTAGAGTTCTAACAACAACTGCCATATTTACTAAATGTAAGGCCTTATACTCGACCTAAAAATACGTGAGGGCTTACATCCAAAGCTTATGAACACATTACAGACATTTTCTAAAAATATGTAAGACAGTTTTTAAAACTCGAGTGGGTCACCGAGTGTAAGGCTTTACATCCGGAGCATAGGCAACACTTTGCATATATGTCCAAAAAATATATAAGGCCTCCCATCATAGCCAAAACTCCACCAAAGTTGTCGGAATATTAATGAAGTTGCATGAAACAGTTATTAAAACGCTATTGGTTGCTGGAGATCTTATTATATCTTCTTATTTTCATTTTTTTAAGACACATGAATTTTAGATGTCTTTTTTATATATTTTGCTGTATATAAAAATAAATAAAAGAAAAGAAAAACTCAAGTATTCAATGGAGTTCTGGGTAAGAACCCAAATTAACAAGTTCTTAGGTCAATCATCATTTTCTTATATGAAGTAATATTTGGTGCGAATCCCCCACTTCATTATGTTTTGATAAAAAAAATATATCATTTGCCTTTTCTTTTTGTCCCCAAAATGAAAGTACTTCAATTTATCCAATTTTTATCATTTTTATTATTCATTAATATTTAATTTCGTGAACATAATTATAATTACTAGAGTAATAACCAATAAGGCTAGCTAATTTTAGAGAATTTTTTTTTAATTCTTAGATTAATTATGAAAAATTCTACGATACATATTCCATATATTAAATTTCCCATTACATTTCATGCACATATTGGGCAGTTATTAAAATTAAAACACTACTCAAGGAAAAATTCCATAGATGAGATTAATTTAAAAAAGAAGAAGAAGTAGAAAGATGTACAATGATGGGAAGTACCTTAGTTAGAATAAAAATAAACATATGTTATTGAAGCATTTAAATGGAGAAAAAAAAAGTAGTCACAGAGAGGATCTTGATGATTTCGACGATAAGGTGAAATTTGAGGTTCTTATATTGTAATCATGAATTGTAATATAGTTACTGATTTTTAAGCCATTAACATATGTTAAAACTTCAAATATAGCAAATGATTTTTTTTTTTTTGGTGGAGGTAAATTTGGAATATGAAAGTTGGTGTCCATTCTAAAGTAAAAATAACAAAAGGGGGTCATATGGACCTATTTTCTTAAATTGTAACCATTGAATTTAATGATCTTTTTGTTTTTAGGTTTTTGTTTATTTTCTATAAATACCCCCATTAAGTCTTAGCTGTAAAAAAAAAAATATTTGGACATAAATACAAAATTGATTCAAAATTAATTATTGAGAGCTTAAAAGCTCATGGTTCTTTTTTTCAACAAACTTATCAAAAGATTTGCAAATCTTTGTGGTGTTTCTTCTCGCCTTATTTCGTGATATATAATATTCATGTATTAAGGTAAGTTCTTACTATCAAAAATTTGATATTTTTCTTAGGAGTTGAATGCTAATTTTAGTGTTAAATTTTAGACCAAATTTCTTGTAGTTCTCATATTATTTTGTATATGTGGATCGTAAGGATCGTACTCTCAAATTCGCTTAAAAAATTATAAACGATTTTATAAAACTCAATTATTGCAAGACGTCTTTTTCCTTCACAATGTCACTGAGAGGATATCTTCCGCACTAGAAAGAAGGATTTGAGCATAACCCATTCAAGAATGACCAAAACAGTCATAATTATAATTTTTTAATATACAAAAAATGAGGGTTAAAAAATTGTTGATTATGACTAAATAATTAGGGAGGGTGGTTAAAAATTTGTTGATTATGACTAAATAATTAGGGAGGGTAATTTCACCCCACTGGTTAGTGTCCATAGTACTTGATCCATTCAGGTCACCTCGAGGTAGATCAATTTGGTTTACAAGTGGATGAGTGCATAACCTGTACTTAAAATATCAATTCATATTAGATGGGAACATTGAACATGTCAAATTTGAAACGTTTTGATATTTATTTTCAAACAAATTTTCAATTTTTTAATAAAAATAATGAGTTTCATCGAATAAACACAAAAAATACAAGCATAATCAATATCCAGTCTTTTAAATATATCACATATTCAATTGATAAATTAAAATTAGTAATATGCAAGACTCCATAATTCAGAGAATATTTCAAGCTTTTCATAATGGCTTTATATTGCATCTTATCCTGATGCTTGACGATATCAATCAAAACAACAATGATGCTTTAAAAAGTACGAAAGTACAGGACCATTAATCTTACAAACGAACAAGCAACAACAAACAACCTCTAAAACTAAAGTTTAAGACAACACAAATCCAAAAAAAACTAACCAAAGAGGCTCCAGAGAAAATCTCAGAGAAACAAACTTACACTATAATCCCAAATCCTTATTTAAGGAGATGAAAATGGAAGAAGATTTGATGGAAACTGAAGTGAAAATGGAATTAATCGGTAAAAATTTAATAAAAATGAGCAAAATTTGTTGAAGATGATGAAAAATAAGAAAAGGGGCAATGCTCTAGTAGAGTTCTTGAAGGCCTTTCAAAACTGCGGAAGTTTTGAAAACCCTAATTTCATGAAAGAAAATAAAAATAAATTTTCAATGTTTGGAGTAAAATATTATTCAAAATGGGTTAATAATTTTAGTCATTAACCATTGTCAATACCCAAACCTAATTGTATTCAAAACAACAAAAATCTGACTAAGTCTAGAAGAGATAACTTTCTTCATATATTAGACGTATTCTGTTATCAATGTTCAAAGTAATACATAAAAAAACCACAACAAAAGTCCAACGTGTGAAACTACAGGCCCTACTTATTTCACTCTAGGCCAGCAGCAGCTAATCCCACAAAATGAGTATCACCCTCACAACGTAAATCTCTGCTGTTTTTTTTTTTTTTATGTGTGCGTGTGTTTTTTAATATATTTTTCTTCATTTTTAATTTTTAAGCTTATTTTGGTTAATAAGCCTCCTTGAGATCTCTAAGTTGACCCAAAACAAATGAACCACGTGGGGAAAAACCTTTTGTACCCTCCTCACAACAAAGCAAATAAAAGCATAAAAAAAAAAAAAAAAAAAGAGATACAAATTTATATTTAGAAAGTCGTGGCAAAGTTGATTAATGTTTCTTTGTTGCTCTTTTTATTATCTGTAAAGGACCATATAAAAATCTCATGAATAAACTTTAAAATATAAGTCTTTTTAATGAAATGCAAGATAATTTCATATTTAATATAAAAGAATTCACTCATCTTCACAAATTTTATAAATAGTGTCCAAATGAGCACAATGTGTAATTATTTTTACATGATCAAACAAATTTCAAAAAATAAGAGATAATATTTACTCTAATAAATTAGAGTTATCAATTACAGGTATTAACATAAGCTTGATTACTTTATTGGGAGTATGATGAGAGAGATTAATAAAGAAAGAAAGGATAATGACTTTTATTTGATGAAATATAGAGGTAGAGAGAAGAGAGTTGGAAGGAGAGAGCTTTTTTTGTTTTTTAAATTGAAAAAGAGAAATTCAATTTTGTCATTACTTAAATATAATTTTTTTTTATAAGAATTGAATTAATTTAACCCAAACATGAAATTATACTATTAAATAAATTATTTAATAAAAAATTAATGTATCAATTAAATGAGTAAATAGACCTAAACCATGCATCCTATCATAATGAAGTTGTTGGCCTGCACTACTTACCCATTCTTACATCTTGCCAAATTTTAAGTAAGAATATTGTCTTTACGTAACACATTTTTCATTTTAATTACATTTTTTTTAAAACTAGCAAAAACTTAATTCAAAATTTATAGTTTAATACATATAAATACCAAAATGTCTTGATACATAAATTCAATAAAATAAAAATAAAATTATATTCCACAAAATCTCTAACAACCCGCTAGAGTTTTGGTGACATATTTAAGTTCCTGCGACGCCTTCACCAATGGCTCACCAAATGTAACCTATTACAACAATATGTATTTTTGTATGTAACATGTTACTCCACTTGTATATTTATACCTAACATGTCATATCCATATGTAGAAGTTTGTTGATTTAATTTCACTTTGTAATTTATAAATCTAACTCTATTTTTGTATATAACATATTGCACTTACATTTACATTTGAATATAATATATTATATCTATCTTTAATAAGGTCATCAAAGATATGGAAGTATATTATAATAATCTTGTTTTATTAAAGTTATAAAATGAAGATATTTTGGTCTATTTATTGAATAATTTCAAAGAAAATTATAAATTTTAGAATAAATTATTGTCAATTAAAGACATCGATAATTTATTAAAAATAATGTAAATTATCACAGTGTAATTAGTTCTCTTGGATGAAGAGACCCAATTATTACCCACAAAACATCAAGATATGCATGACCATATTGAACCAAACTACTACCTTATCTTTTTTACACATAAAAAACCTGATGGTCTAATTTTTGTACATGCATACATTTAACTATAAAATCTTTTCATATTATATAACATAAAAATTATACAATGTCAAAATTTCAAGATATTTGTGTTGTGTAGAATAATTCAAATATTAGTTAGAGATTACACAAGAATATTTTCATTTTAAGATTTTTCTCTTTGTAAATATTATTTATATATTTATGTTTTATTTTTTTATTTCATTTTTACTATGTAATTTATTCTATATAAATCCTAGACATGTAACATCATTCAATACAAAAATAATAATAAAACAAATAGTTTTATTATTATCAATTCTTTTATTCTTCATAATATTAGAGCATGGAAGATAATACGAGTGAATCTCACCCCTCTAATTGAACTAATAAAGAGATAGAGGAGGTGGCTCTACTCCCCACAGTTGGTAATGACAGTAATACTCTTCAACTTACCATTGAGAAATTGAATGGTAAAAATTATAGAGCATGGGCTCAGAGTGTAAAATTATTATTTCAAGGAAAAGGAAAAATGGGCTTCCTCACTGGTAAAACGAAGGAACCCAATGATCCAATCAAATTCCAAAAATGAACGGCCGAAAATTCTATGTTGATTTCCTGGCTTGTACACTCTATGTAACCTTTGATAGGGAAAACATATCTCTTCCTCCCGACTGCCAAGGATGTTTGGATGGTTGTGAAATAAATGTACTCTAATTTTGAAAAAAATTCTCAAATGTTCGAGTTAAAAAAAAATTATGGTATATGAAACAATACAATCTTTATGTGACAAATTATTACATGAAAATGACTAGTTTATGGCAATAGTTAGATTTGATATCATAGAAGGAATGGGAATGTGCTGGAGATACTGTGAAATATAAAAAGAAGGTTGAAAATGAACAGGTCTTTGAATTTCTTGCCGGATTAAACCGGGAGCTGGATGATATTAAGGGATGCATTCTTGGCCGCCACCCCTTGCCAACTATGAGATAAGTTTTTTAGAAGTTTGGCACGAAGAGAACCATTGGGAAATAATGATGGTTGACGGTGGTCAAACAGAAGCAGCCTTTTGGTCGATATCGACACATGGATTTAGAAGAGGAACGATGCTAGGTTACGTGAAGGAGGAAGATGTGTTAAGATTAAACCAGCAAATGGATTATTTAATGGGTTGTGGGCCTCAACATACACGACCTGAACTAGAAGGAAGACCCATGTTTGGTCCCTTAGGCGTGCAGCTCCAAATGGGTTGAATGGACCGTGATACAGGGTTTGAAAATTATGGGCAGCTCTTACAGATGGGTCGTGATTTAGGCTTTGATAATTCTGCGCAACGAAATAGACCATTCAAAAATTTCGAAAATGACCCTTATGGATTTCTATCACGCGGCCCACAAAATACTTCTGGACAAAAAAAAAAAAAAAAAAAGACCCTGGTGCGAGCATTGTAAAAAAATTGGGCACACTATGGAGACATGTTGGGAAATACATGAAAAATTGGCAGATTGAAAACCCAAACAAAAATGCTAGGGACAAGAATACCAGGTTTCTACTGATTCAAATATGACAATTTTTAATTCCGAACAAAGAGAAGAACTCTAACGGATGTTTTTGCAACTCTAGATGATCGGTCAATCCTATTATGTTCCTTCCGGCTCATTGGCTCATAAAGGTATTTTTTTCGATTACTCTCCTTACAAAATCAAATATCTCCTGAATTATTAATTCTGGTGTGTCAGATCATATGACTGACAACCATAAGCTCTTTTCGTCATATATGTCATGTGCTAAAAATTTTAAAGTCAAAATTGTCGATGGTACCTTTTCTCCAGTTGCCGGAAAAGAGAGTATTAAAATCTCTGACTCTATCACTATTGATTCAGTCTTACATGTCCCAAAATTATCTTGTAACTTGTTATCTATCAGTAAATTAATAGCCCATACAAACTATTCAGCTAATTTTACTTCTTCTTTTTATGTCTTTCAGGACTTATCATCAAGGAAGATGATTGCCATTGCTAGAGAAAGTGAAGGACTTTATACTTTGAGACGGTCAATGTGAGTGATCAGTATCAAATTGCAGATTGTAATTCTACATTTATCCCTAGGAATAATAATTCTCTATTATGGCATTTTAGAAGGGGTCATCCAAATTTTCAATATTTGAAACAGTTTCCTTCAATTATTCAAAATAAAGAATTATCCAATTTGCAATGTAAAATATGTGAACTTGCTAAACACTGTCGTACATCTTTTTTGAAACCAAAATACACGTCATCTAAACCATTCACTCTCATCCACAGTGACTTATAGGACCATCACGGTCTCCAAATCGCACTCGTACAAAATGATTTATCACCTTTATTGATAACCACACTCGTGTATGCTTGGTATATCTCTTAAAAGATAAAAATGATGTTCAATCCATATTTGTTAACTTTCACTGTATGATTCATACCCAATTTCAGACACATTCAAATTCTACGTACTAATAATAGTACTGAATATCTTAACCAATCTTTTAGAAATTATCTTCAAACCAATGGCATTATTCACTAAACCTTACGTGTCTACACTTCTCAACAAAATGGAGTTGCTGAACGAAAAAATTGACACTTAAGTATCCCGTGCACTCATGTTCACTACCAATATGCCTAAATTTTTTTAGGAGATGTAGTTATTACATCTGCCTTCCTTATTAACAGAATGCCAAGTCGAGTTCTCTCCTTTGAGTCACCTATACAGAAACTAGAGACTTGTTTTCCAACCTCCAATCTTATTTATTATCTTCCACTTAAAATATTTAGGTGTATAGCCTATGTCAACATTCACCCTCATGATCATAGTAAATTGGACCCAAGAGGTCATACTTGTGTGTTTATTGGCTATTCTCCTACTTAAAAATGTTACAAATGCTGTGATCCATCTAGTAAAAATATTTTTACAAGTCTTGATGTCGCCTTTTTTGAAACTACACCATACTACTCTTCCACGCCTTCTCATCTATAGGAGAATGTACATCTTGAAGAGAAGTTTTGTTCATTTGACCTTGCTCTTCCAAATGATATCTCTAGCCAACTTGATATTTCCCGCCCTGAGTCTAAACTTGTCACACCATATCACTCTAACGAACGAGTTACAGATGAACATTTAGACCAAGGGGAGATGAATTATAGGTTAGAAAGGAAATACTAGTGTACTCAAAAAAGCCAAAATCAAAATACAAAGGTAGATTCACTATAGACACACTGCGAGAGTTCGATCCAGTGAATGGTCCAGACTTTTGTGAGCCCTCCTTCGATATAGGTACTTTCCATTTTGCTGATGATTTACCTATTGTCCTCATAAAAGCAAGGCGATCTTGTACTTCTCATCTTATATCTAAGTTTGTGTCATACAATAATTTATCTCCCAGATTCTATGCTTTCACTACTAACCTTGACATGATCATAATCCCAAAAGATATCGATAAAGCTTGGAAAATTTTTGAGTGAAGAAAGGCGGTGATGGAAGAAATACAAGCCTTGGAAAAAAATAGAACTTAGGATGTAGTAGATTTGCTAAAAGAAAAGAAGTCAGTTGGGTGCAAATGGGTATTTACTATGAAGTATAAAGCTGATGGAACTGTTGAAAGATACGAAGTCTGTCTAGTTGTCAAAGGATTCACTCAAACATATGTAATTGATTACACCGAGACATTCGCTCCAATTACTAAGTTAAATACTATCCAACTATTATTATCATTGACAATAAATATGCAATGGACACTCCAATAATTAGATATAAAAAATGCATTTCTCAACGGTGTATTAGAAGAAGAAATTTTCATGATATTACCACCAGGTTTCTGTGACAATAGTAAACAAAATAGGGCTTGCAAATTAAACAAGTCTCTTTATAGACTCAAACAATCACATAGAGCATGGTTCGACAGATTTGCGAAGGTAATAAAAGATCAAAGATAGTAGCAGGGTCAGTTAGACCATACAATGTTTTTCAAACATTTCTAGAATGGATTAAAAACAATTATGATAGTATATGTGGATGATATACTCATAGGAGATGATGTGACTGAAATTGACCGGCTAAAATGTTCTTGCTACCGAGTTTGAAGTCAGAGATTTGGAATAAATGAGATATTTCTTAGAAATGAAAATCGCAAGATCAAAAGAAGGTATAAGTGTGTCTCAACAAAAGTATGATCTCGACCTTCTAAAACAAACCGGTATGCTCAGAAGCAAACCATGTGACACTCCTATTGAAACATGAAAGAAAATAAAAGGAAATGAAACTCTATTAGAAAAGGAAAGATATCAGAGATTGGTAAGGAGGCTTATTTATTTAGCCCACACAAGGCCTAGCATCGCCTTTGTTGTGAGTGTAGTAAGCCAACATATACACTCTCATTCACTCTTGAGAAAGTCCCTATAAATCAATAGTCCAAATCCACCTGGTGGACCTTTGCTAAAATGCTTGATTGAAGAGAAAGATGCAGGTAGTTCAATAAGGACTAACATCCTAAAAGCACCAAGAGAACCTTGGCTAAATTGTATGGTTGAAGAGGAAGGGACATTCAATAAAAGGACCAACAACCCAAACCCACCCAAAGGACCTTGGTTAAAATATTTGATCAAAGAGGAAGAGATAGCTAGCTTATTAGATACCAACAATGCGAACCACCCTAGAGGACATCAACTAAAATGCCTAGTTGAAGAGTAAGAGTTATCTTGCAATATTCCCAAGGAGATCAGTTTAATTTGTGGATACTCTAAGCACTAGTGACTCTTTTCCTCTTCTTTGACATGAGGCATTGCATCTTTCAAATGGACCAAAGGTAGCTCATTTTTCTCTAATAAAAACAAATACTAATTCTAATAAAATTAATTTTAGATAAGAACACGACTTTACATATATATATAAGAATTTGAAGTCCACATTCAATGATTTCTTTGTCCGTTGGAGTTGGAAATGACATTTAATCGATTTGTGTGATTTCTTTTTTCTTTCTTTTTTATTTATTAAAAATATAATTTCATTCAAAATATTGCAAATTTACATGCAATATCAAAATACTCATCTCTAAAAAACATTAAGGTAAAATTTCTTCACCTAAAATTAGCAAAGCTACTTTTGACCGATAAAACTGCGTGGAATATTGAGCTTTCCAAATTTGCTCAATGCACATTTTTGCTTCAATGTTAGGTGATGCATCAATTGATGCAAATTCTCCAAATAGTACATTGAAATAAGCTTGTAAATAAGCATAAACTCGACATCAACAACAAAACTAAATGACAATATAAAAAACCACATATTAAAAACCTACAACCAAGAGATCCATAAAATGTAATCCTTGGAACTAAAACCATAAACTACAAAATCTTATTGGAGCAAGATAAATTTGAAGGAAAAAAATTTGAAATAGAATGAACTAGGGAATATTTTAAGAAATTTGAGATATGGAAGATGAAGTGCAAAAAGAAAAACACATTAGGTTGGAGGAAAATTTAGGAAAAGTGGAGAACAGAGGTTTGCGCTCTCTCTATATATTTTTTGCTTGGCCTTAACTAATGGAGATAACAAGCTTATTATAAAGAGGTAGGCAATATTTCTTTATCAAAATATCGTCATTATTCAATTTTATTCCATTAATGAAATAACTTAAAGTATTTTGACATTATCTTAAGCGTGAGTGTTTTATATATTAATTAATTTATTTATAATTTATGGTTGACATTTCCTACTTGCCCTCTAAAGGATACCAAAAAAGTTGTAAGGTATAATTTTTGAGTTAATGACTAATATAGTATAATATTGCTTAAAATTAATAAAATGACAAAGTTAAGTATCAAAATATATAATTTTATTCTATAATGAGATATGACTGTATAAAATTATTCTTGATATACTAACACAAATTGCATTTGGGCATTAAATCTCCAGTATTTTATGCATTAACTCTATAATGTCATTGTGTTTTTTATATTACCCAAAACTAGCTAATAATGAAAAGTCCAAAAAGAGATCAAACTTAAAATAAGCTAATAAGTCTCATACGATCCACATGATTTTTATATTGTTTTGCCAATAATGCTTTTAATCATGTGATTTGCAAGCATTAGTTTAGTGCTTATATGCTTAATAAAAATTTCATGATTCATGATCTCTCATAACAAAATTCTTTATGTCGATATGATTGTTGTGGTCCCGCTTTTTTTATTCTTAGTGAAGAATACTGCGGCATGATTATCACAATAAATTCTTAAGGTGCATTCTGTATAATCGACAATCTGTAACTCTGTAATAAAATTTCAGAAATATAGAGCCTATGAACCGGCTTCATACAAGTAAGATATAATTTACATGTAACATGAAAGATAAATTTACTCCCACTAACCTTAAGGCATATACATTGATTTATAATGTTCTTTTTAAAACTATATGAAGTATATACATTGTAAAATTTGAAATTTTATTGTCAAGAGGCTTGCTTTCAACCATATATAATTTTTTTCCTTAGCTTACAAACCAAGTAGTTGCCTTTATTACTAAGGTCATGACTATTCTAAATAACGTAAAAGATTCATATACTAATCTGATATGCTAGAAAGCATATATGTATCTTGTAAATTTATACTGTATACCTATATTAGAGCCCAAAATCAAAACTTTAACACGAAAAAGTACGTAAATATAACAAGAATGAATTGTTATTTCACTGTCGAAGTATATATAAAAAATTATAGTAGTTCTGTATAAACTAGAGTTCTGTATAATCTAGTTTTTTATTACAAATAAGCAAATATTAATTACAACATATCACACACTAATTATATGATTCACGCTAACACTCTCCCTCAAGTTGGTGCATATATATCGACCATGTCCAACTTGCTTAGTGAGTTATAAAATGCTTTCCTAGAAACTCTTTTGGTGAGCACATCTGTAAGTTGCTTTTCAGTGGGAACAAAAGAAAATCTAATAAGATGGCATCTAGCTTCTCTTTTATAAAGTGACGATCAACCTCTACATGCTTAGTGCGATCATGCTGTACTGAATTTTGTGATATATCAATGACTCTCTGGTTGTCATAATACAATTGCATAGTTTTGAGTTCGAAACCCAAATCAAATAGCAAATTTCTTATCCACAGTAATTCAAACACCCCATGAGTCATACCTCTATACTCAGTCTCAACACGGGATTGTGCCATAACTTTCTGTTTCTTATTTTTTCATGTAACCAAAAGCCCAATCTGCATCTGTGAAGCCACAAACTTCAAGAGTGTTGTTGTGTTTAGAAAATATTACTTCTTTTTCTAGAGTTGGCTTCAAGTACCTTAAAATTCTCACAACAACATCCATGTGACTCTCACTCGGGTTATGCATGAATTGACCTACCACACTTACTGCATATTGTTGCTCACAATGGTGTATATGATTTAACGCAAGTGCACGTGTCGCAAACAAGTAATATAATGATAAGAAAAATCGTTCCCACGGAGATTGGAATACTAGAAAAATATCGTAAAAATTAACTATTAAAATCAATATTTGAGTTTTTGTTTATTAAAATAAATAAATAAAATAAAATAAATAATACGAGAGGACAAGAGTGAAAACACTGAAACAACGTTCAACAAGAAGGATATCAAGAATCGCAAATAGATAAATCAGTTAGGATTGCGAATATGACAAGTGATGTAGACAAACTGCGTTGCTGCAGCAATGCTGCAGCAAAGTGTACCAATAACTAGAATCGCAAAAATTTACAAAGGATTCTTCCGAATCTGCAATGTTTATATACTCTATGATTCAATAAAACATATTCCTATGCAAAACTGAATTTAAGAAAAACGTTCATGCACAAATTCTTTTGAGTTATGTGAGATAATTATATATTCCTATATTAATTTCTTCACACTATTCTAGCTCTATCCAACTTAAATTAATCTTTCCAGATTCAATTTCAGTCTACTATCCTATCAATTATTGATCAACCAATTAATAAGAATAAATCAATCACTCAAGCATAGAATAACTAGCACCCTTTGCCAAGCAAAGCACAATTTTATAAAATTAAAGCACAAGGTCTACATACACTTGCATATCCACAACCCTAACTGAATGAGAATTTAGCCAAGCATATTTATAAAATTAAACATCAAATTATATATGCTCAAAATCAGATCCATATGGTTTAGATAATTTAGAATAATCAAATAATGAAGAAATAATGAAATAAATAAATAAATCCCTTAAATCAACCCTAAACCAATTGAATTATGATCCTTTGTCTCGTTCTTGCTTTCTCTTCAATGAAATTCCTTGCAAATCAAGCTTCAATTGGTCTCTTTCCAGATTAAAATTGATGCTCTGTTTTGCCTCTCCTTCCTTGCACCAAATCTGTCCAGAATTTGGGGTTGCTATCTGCTGTATTTTTCCTCCTTGCTGCTGCTGATTTGTTCCTTGTTTTCTGCTGTGAATTAACGTGTATTTTCCTCCCTTCGTGTCGCCTCCTGCTGTCCAGAATAAATCTTGATCTGTTGTTAAATTTCCTGCCGCACAGCTTGTCCAACTCAGCCTCCTAATTGTGTATTTAGCTTTAGGTTTAATTGGAGACAATTTTTGGTGTGTTAATTTCCCATATTATCCCTAGAAAGGTGAGTTAATGAAAGCCCAAAATTGTCATTTTGTTGAGAGTCCAAATCAGCCCTTGAATTCTTAATTCCAAATCAGCCTCTGTTTTGGCGTTGTTTTCCTGATATGATTTTGCTGCAGCAATGCTGTAGCAAAGCTGCAGCAATGCTGTAGCAAAGCTGCAGCAAAGTTGTATTTTTGCATTTTCTTTGTTGTTTTCTGCATTTCCTGCAAGGGCAATGAAAATATAATGAGTGCACATCAAAATATAATTCTTTTTGACATATTTCATAATTATTTTGAATTTATTATCAAAGAATTCATTTAAATCACAAAATCCACAAATAGTGTATAAATGATTATAATGTGTGGATATTCCCAAATTAACAAGCAAGTATTTATGAATAAGAGCTAATAATACTCTAATAAATTAGAGTTATCAACTCCCCCAAACTTAGCATCTTGCTTGTCCTCAAGCAATAATTTATATGAGGATTTGCAAGTGGCAATTGGAAACAAAGGTTTCAACTCACGTTAAAAACATAGTTGTCAACCAATAAATAAATTAAACTTGTTTCAAAACTAGAAAGAAGAAATCTCAAAATCATGATCAAAATCAATTTTTCTCAAATGTTAGTTTCAATATCTCAAACTCATTCCACCATAGCTCCATGTGTGTGTGTGATGTCTCATAATTTGTAATTTGATACTTCCCCCCAAACTTAGGTAATTTATGTTCCTTAAGCTTAAAATCATGCCTCCATATGTTGGTCTTTTAAATCTCTCCCCACTAATGTAGATGTTCACTAATCAAAGATCAAAAGGACTTAAATAAGCTTGAAATGTAAGGCAAGGGTAAAGGTAAGGTGAGAGTCATATTTAGGTATCATACCCCACAAGCACAAACACTATTCAAGAATATTTTTGGACTCTTTATTTACATTGTTACCCCAAAATTTTTCTTCATTCATTTTTTTTTTGGAATGAATCTGTTTTGCTGCAGCAATGCTGTAGCAAAGCTGTTTCCAGATTTCTCTCTCTTTTCTTTTTTTTTGAATGAAGGATCGATCTCAATATAACCAAACAAGAGTGATTTTCATCATAATCAACACCATTTTCAACACCATAATTTTCTTTCTTTCAAGAGGCATCAACCTTTCTAACAACAATTCATAAAGATAATAATGCACTTGTGAGGTAAAGGTCAAAGGATATGCACATAAGGAAATGCTAAATTTTTATGTGGGTGTTGACAAAAAGAATTTTGATCATTCATGGCTCAAATTAGGTGTGCAAATGAAATATATTTTTAACCAAGGTTAGCATAAAAAGCACAATCGAATCCAAAGAAGGCCTAAATCATTTCATTGAGTTGTGAACTTTCTAGAATTTCGCTTTGAGAAATTCTCCAAACCAATTCTAGAGGCTCAAACTCTCCCATAAACTACCTTTATTCAAAGTTTATACCAAACAAACAAAGAAGTTGACCGTGCATATGATTTGTGGGTATCTATCACAAAATGAGTTTTCAACATTTTTCACTAACACTTAACCAAATAAATTCTTCTCATAAAGTAAGATTTCTCTTCTAATAAAGTAACAAATTAGTTTCTTTTTCAAAACAAAGATGACAACATGAAATTTTTGCAATTCATCATAAAGTCACAGCAGATTGCACATCATAAAATTAACATTCAGCACAGTGATCACATTAATTCCATCAATTTCACAGCTCAACAGTACAGACATTAAACAGTAAGCACAAAGTAATCACATGAATTCCATTAATGCCATAGTTCAACAGTAGATAAATCAGATAGCAAGCAACAATTTCCCTCCCCCAAACTGAAAACAGGCACTGTCCTCAGTGCGTTTCATCAAAAAGACAGACAGCAGCCAAAAGCAAAAAGAAATAGAAAGAAAAGAAAGAAAATAAATAAATAAATAAATAAAAAAGTGAAGAAATGGCCCTGTTGCTGTAGCATTGCTGCAGCAAGCTGCAGCAGAGTGAAAATGTGCTGGTCAGTTAAATTGGGAGGCACTCCGCAGCATTCTCCTCCGATCAGTGAGTGCTCTGGCGAGACTAGAGAGTTTGCCCTTCCCTTTTCTGCTAGATGATTCAAGTTGTTCAAGAATTTCTACCTCATCCTCAGATTCTGAACTTTCTTGCTGTGTTGACATGGGAGGGTTGGATTGTGGAGGAGATGATTCTCATGGGGCTGCACAATCCTCTTGTTCGTCCTCAAATATATGGGTCGGGAACTGTGGGAATGAAAAGAACTTATTGGAGTTGGACCGCAGGTTCTTTTGAAGAACAATATCCCTCTCATATGAATATTTCCAAAATTGTCGCTGCTGCTCCATAAACTCATACTGTTGAACTTCCAAGGCTGAAAGGCGTTTTTCCATTAGGTTTTCAATGTTGGAAGGAGAGGCAGTGGGTTCATCGTGATGTGAAGTTGGATGACTCTCGCTGTTATCTTGCAAAAGTCTAGCAATGGCTGCTGATGTGATTGCCCCCCTCGCATTCAATTTTTCTTCCTCTTCAGCAATGGGGACGCCGCAGCTTCGACACAATGCAGTGATGAGGGCAGGAAACAGTAAATTGCCCTTACGGCGACTGGCACATATCTTGATATTTTCATGTATAATCCGGCCAATATTTAATCTCTTACCGGATAAGATAGCATCAAGTAAAGCAACTCTCTCCCGGTTGACTGTTTGGCAATGCGTAGAAGGGAGGAGTCTGGTCCTGACAAAGTGGTACCAGATTTTGGTAGCAGGCAGTAAGGCGGTTCGGTTGATGGTGAGAGCTCCCTGTGTTGAGCTGACCCAATGAGTTCCTGGAGTACAAACCCTTAGTAGCATGTCATTCCAACTAACTTCATCCAAAGAGCAGAGGTACTCATTATAACCATCCTCAAATTCCCCTAAATGGTAGAGGCGGTTGATATCAGCCGCTGAAAAGGAGATTTCCACTCCCCGAATTATGGTCCAATCCTGATCCTCTGCCGGGAAGTTAGCATAAAATTCTCGCACTATAGGTACCACAGCCTGCTCAAGTTGTTTTGCAAATTCTAGCCAATTGTTGTTGGAGACGACATCAAAGACATAAGGCGGGACTCCCAAATTCGGATCAGTGGTAAAAATGAATCCTTTTTCAGCGCAGAGAGACCTGGTACTGATTACTTCCTCAAACCTTTCCTGCTCTCTGGCACCAATGAATTTAGGTGCTGTTGTGGCTTTCCTGGCAATACTCTTTTTGCCCATTTGTGTAGTGTTGTCCACAATATATATTTATCAACCAGCAAATCATTCAACAGAAACGCAGAGACAGAGCAGAAAGAACAAAGTCCCACAGTGGCAGTTATACAGATTTCACAAATTTTTCAGATACCAATTGTCAACAACTCAGTCGAAGGTGGAGGGGCTTACCAAACCAATGGTCAGGTGGTTTGCTGGAGGAGATGTTTGTCCCAGTTGAACGCTATAATGCACGACGTTGATGAGGTGGAGGTCCGAGAGTTGTGCGATAGGTCGATGGGTCGAGGGGTCACTCGGTCTGGGGAAGTAGCGGTGTTGAATGGCAGGGTTGGTGGTGGTGCCCGCGATGCTGGAGTGAAAGGAAACTTCTGGGTTGGAGGTGCTTGAGAACGTAGTTTGTGGGGGCTGGAGGCGCTCGGGTAAGTAGGGTAAGGAGAGTTGGAATGGAGAGAGGCGTGTAATGGGTGTAGTGGGTTTAAACAGTGCTGACCCGAAAATACTTTTTTTTTTTGGTGTGCAAAATGAGTTGTGGGCCAACCTCCATTAAAGCCCAATCTGAAGTTCAAATTTTTACAGCTTCCATTGAAACCCAATCCATCAAAATGATTATTAAACCTTGCCTAAAATGCCATGCTCCTGATCTGAGATGAAAGAAGAATAATACAGAACTTTGCTCTAGCTTTGCTGTAGCATTGCTGCAGCAAAGTTTTCCAATTTTTGAATCATGATAATTTTTGGTTCTGTCGTACTTTTCTCCTGCTCTCTTTTCCCCCATACTTAAATTTCCATTGAAGCTCAACACAAATAAAGCTGAAGCACTGAAAATAAGCCCAACCAACGTACAATTTTGCTCAAAGAAGAACAGTGTAGAACTTTGCTATAGCGTTGCTGCAGCAAAATTTCCATTTATTATTATTTTTTTTTTACACTGTGAGAAAATATTTTTTTTCTTTGGTTTTGCTTTGCTTTTCTCTTGCTCTCACTCCCTAGGATGACCTGAAAATGCAGAAAATAAACTTCTAAGTAAAAGAACTCACACAATTAAATTGAATTAAAAATCATAACTAAAAATTAAGAAAAATGAAGAAACATGGGTTGCCTCCCATGAGCGCTTGTGTTATAGTCGACAGCCCGACTTTGCTTGTAGTCATGGGTCTGGGAGTGGAACGGAGGTATGCTCCCTGTCAAGAATTCCTCTCCAATAATGTCTAATGTGTTGGCCATTAGCTTGAAATTTTTTCTTGGACCAACATTTCTTTAAGATCCTCTTAATTTCTCGATAGGACTGACATTGTTGCAAAATATTCACCATCTCATCTTCGGGAATACACCTTCTAATCTTTCGGTTGGTATATCGCTTGAACAAGAATGGCCTATCCCAATAGTAGAACTTCAAATTATGGAAAAATTTCTTCTTTTGATAGGAATTTGAATCTGGTGGCACATCAACTGAAGACTTAGGAAGATTGGAATCCGGAGATAAAAAGTCTGAAAATTGAACTTTATTTTCCGTTTTATATGTATTAGAACCTGCTTCCAACCAAGGTAATTTCTCTTCAATTTGCTCTTCACAATCGGAATCATATTGCGATAAAATTTGTAGAGAATCATTATAGCCACATTTTTCAGGTTCATTAGATACCAGAGAATCCACAACTGAAATGGATGAGCACTCTTCAACATTATTGGGAGATTCCATGGTTTTAAACACGTTGAAAGTGACTTGTTCATCTTGAACTCTCATAGTTAATTCTCCTTTTTGAACGTCAATCAAAGTTCGACCTGTAGCTAAGAATGGTCTTCCCAAAATAATAGGCACTTCTCTGTCTTCTTCATAGTCAAGTACAATAAAATCCGCTGGGAAGATGAATTTATCCACTTTCACCAAGACATCTTCAATTTTTCCTTCAGGATGAGCAATGGATCGATCTGCTAGTTGTAAAGAGACTGTAGTAGGCCATGCTTCACCAATCCCCAACTTCTTAAAAATTGACAAAGGCATCAAATTAATGCTTGCTCCCAAATCACATAAAGCCTTGCCAAAATATTGATTATCTATAGAGCATGGAATTGTGAAACTCCCAGGATCCTTGAGCTTAGGAGGAAGTTTGTTCTGTAACATAGCACTACTTTCACTTGTTAAGGCAACTGTCTCAAATTCGCCAAATCGTCTCTTTTTGGTCAGGATGTCTTTCATGAATTTGACATAATTTGGCATTTGTTCCAAGGCTTCCACCAATGGAATGTTGATATGAAGTTGCTTAAGAACATCCAAAAATTTCCTGAATTGAAGGTCTTGCTGCTGTTTCTGAAATCTTTGAGGGAATGGTGGAGGTGGTCTGTGTTGTTGGGAACTTTGCTGCAGCAATGCTGTAGTATTTTGGGTACCAGAATTTTCTAAGTTTTTCAGAACTGCTTCAGATTTGTCTTGCTCTTTTTCCTCCTTATCTTGGGTTGAAATGCTTCCCTTTTGACTTATTTTCTGCCCACTTGGTCCCTCTAATTCTTTTCCACTCCTTAGAGTAATGGCTTTGCAAAATTCCTTTCTTTGTCTCATTGGAGTTTCGGTATCACTTGGAAGTGCACCTTGTGGACGGTTCCTAAGTTCATTAGCTAGCTGTCCCACTTGATTTTCTAGATTCCTCATTGAAGCAGCTTGACTTTGAAGGATTGCATCATTCTTAGCCATGTATTCTTTGAGTAAAGAGTCCAACGAGCTGGATGGTTCATTCGGTTGATTTCTCTGTGGCTGTTGCTGAAATCCTGGTGGGAATGTAGGTCGGTTAGGCATGGTATGGTTAGCTTGACCACCACTTTGATTGTTCCAAGAGATATTTGGGTGTTGCCTCCACCCTGGGTTATATGTGTTGGAGTACGGATTATGGTTCCTGTTTACATCACTCACAAAACAAATTGATTCAGGATTTGAAGGGCAATTATCAAATACATGAGGTCCTGAACAGTAGACACATGAAATTCTTGAATCCTGGATTGAATTCACGTTTGCTGTCACATGTTGATTCTTTAACAGATTAACCAAGGATGAAACCTGAGCTGTAAGAGCCGTAAAATCATTAACCTCATGCACACCAGCATCTCTTTTTGCAGTTGCTACTCTATCCATTGGCCATTGGTAATTATTGCTGGCCATCCTCTCAAGTAGATCATAGGCTTCATTATAAGACTTGGCTAAAAGAGCTCCATTAGCAGATGCATCAACAATTGTTCTCGTTTGAGCATTGAGACCATTGTAGAAGGTCTCCATTTGGATCCAATGAGGTATACCATGGTGAGGACATTTCCTTAACAATTCTTTAAATCTTTCCCAAGCTTCATATAGAGATTCTCCATCCAATTGTTGATAGGAGGTGATGTCATTCCTCAATTTAGCATTCTTTGTTGGTGGGAAGTATTTCATCAAGAATTTCTCAGCTAAGTCATTCCAAGTTGCAATAGAGTCAGGTGGTAAGGAGTTAAGCCATGCTCTAGCGCGATCTCTTAAGGAATAAGGAAATAATTTGAGCCTAAACGCTTCCTCGGTTACCCCTGTCCATTTAAATGAATCACTGACTTCAATAAATAACCTGAGATGCAGATGAGGATCTTTTGTAGGTAACCCACTATATTGCCCAACTGTTTGTAGCATCTGAAACATCACCGGTTTTAACTCAAAGTGAGTTGCTTGAATATTTGGTCTTGTGATGCTTGGATTTAACCCTTCTAGCATGGGCAATGCATATTCATTCAAAGCTCTGTCCCTATCATCCATTGGAGGTATCACAATGATTGCATTGTTTAAATTCTGTTCATGGCCATTGTTTCCGTTCCCTGCTTGTGCCATATCTTCAATCTGAGCGAAACCTTGTTGTTCTCTTCTTCTTAGTCTGAAAGTACGTTCAATTTCGGGATCAAAGGGTAGGATATTCTTGTCGCGAAATCTGCTCATACAAAAGACACAGAAGAGATATTAGATAACAAAAATTAAATAAAAACAAAAGTCGATTTCTACGAATAATTTCTAACGTTGCCAATCCCCGGCAACGGCGCCAAAAACTTGTTGCTCACAATGGTGTATATGATTTAACGCAAGTGCACGTGTCGCAAACAAGTAATATAATGATAAGAAAAATCGTTCCCACGGAGATTGGAATACTAGAAAAATATCGTAAAAATTAACTATTAAAATCAATATTTGAGTTTTTGTTTATTAAAATAAATAAATAAAATAAAATAAATAATACGAGAGGACAAGAGTGAAAACACTGAAACAACATTCAACAAGAAGGATATCAAGAATCGCAAATAGATAAATCAGTTAGGATTGCGAATATGACAAGTGATGTAGACAAACTGCGTTGCTGCAGCAAAGTGTACCAGTAACTAGAATCGCAAAAATTTACAAAGGATTCTTCCGAATCTGCAATGTTTATATACTCTATGATTCAATAAAACATATTCTTATGCAAAACTGAATTTAAGAACAACGTTCATGCACAAATTCTTTTGAGTTATGTGAGATAATTATATATTCCTATATTAATTTCTTCACACTATTCTAGCTCTATGATGAGTGCTTGAAAAGCACTAATATTTCGTGATTAATTGTGCTTAATTGTTTGATATATAGATTTATTATTATTGTTTATTCAATTAATTTCATAAATCTATCCATTCGGAGTCACGGGTATATTTTAGTGTATTTCAGGTGTTTTTAGCGTATTTCAGGTGTTTTTAGCGTCAAATGAGTCAAATAATGAAAACACGCAAAGACGGAACACCTACGGCGCTCGGATCACGAGTTACGGGCTAAACGAGACAAATATGTAAGCCTTACATAATGTGCCATCACATATGTAAGGGGGTAACGTGAAGAAAAGCAAAACAACACGCGCCGCGGCGAGTGAATTGCATGCCGCGGCGGGGAGCTCTCGGGTTTTTGCATATTTTCCAATTTTTGTGTTGGGCCGCGGCGGGGAAAATGCATGCCGCGGCGCGCCTATTCCTATTGCAATCAGAATCCCTTACATCTATAAATACCCCCTTAGACCCCCCTTACGATACATCTCGACCAATTCGTACATAACTCTTATTTTTCACAATTTTGCGACCCAAACACTACATTCAATCAGTTTTGAGAGCGTTGCCACACTCTAACGAAGCGAGAGACACTATTCTAAGGATTCAAGGAAGCCAACGACAATCGAAGATAAAGCTTACGGAGAAGAACGCTATCCAATCCATAAGCGGTATTTAGATCTAGGATTTTCTTGTTGTTATAGAATTAATTCCTCTTCTCTTTTTGTTAAAGTGTATGATCATATTTTATTTGTCTATGAATATTAATATGAACATGAGCGGCTAGTTTAATTATGGATGTTTAGTTTGTGTTGCCATGTTTGCTAGAATTGTGTATGGTGTATCTTATTGATTTATAAATAAATTACTTTTTGATTAAGAGCATGTTTAGATATTTGATTATGAATTATCATGGGCCCATTTGATGTTCGTAGTTAGGTTGAAAAATCTGAGAATTTAGTTATAGGAACGTCATCTTAACTTTATTCCGAAACACTTAATCGAAGCTTCAAGTTAGTGACTTAGTCATAGCATTAATTTGATTGGCATGTTTTCCTTGCGCATAATTTGATTACTTTTGATTTACCCCCGCCAAAGGCAATTAATTAGTTAATCAATAAAGAGACCTACCCCCGCCAAAAGGAGTCTCGTAATTAAAGGAAAGCCGGTAGTTTAGTTTATATAGGACGTTCATGTTATCTCACCATACCTTTTCGATGCAAGCATGGTCAACCAAGCTAAACTTCCATACATCCTCCATTGATATTTGAATTGATTGTTTGCTTGCGATCTTGTTTTCGTTTGATTGTCGTATGATTGTTCTCGTCACAATTCCAACTTGTTTACAGTTTTACTAGCTTTAGAATTCTAGTTACTTAGAGTTTTAGTTTTACTAGAACTCTATTTAATTGGTATTTTATTTGCTTTAGAATTCTAGTTACTTAGAGTTTTAGTTTTACTAGAACTCTATTTAATTGGTATTTTATTTGCTTTAGGATTTTAGTTACTTAGAGTTTTAGTTTCACTAGAACTCTATTTAATTAGTGTTTTATTTTCATTAGAACTCTATTTAGATTAAAAAGTTAGTTATTTAGAACCACTGCAATTCCTTGAGAGACCGACCTTGGAAGTTGCTTATCACTTTACTACGAGTGATTCGTACACTTGCGAGTACACATTTTAACACATCACTCTATCCAACTTAAATTAATCTTTCCAGATTCAATTTCAGTCTACTATCCTATCAATTATTGATCAACCAATTAATAAGAATAAATCAATCACTCAAGCATAGAATAACTAGCACCCTTTGCCAAGTAAAGCACAATTTTATAAAATTAAAGCACAAGGTCTACATACACTTACATATCCACAACCCTAACTGAATGAGAATTTAGCCAAGCATATTTATAAAATTAAACATCAAATTATATATGCTCAAAATCAGATCCATATGGTTTAGATAATTTAGAAGAATCAAATAATGAAGAAATAATGAAATAAATAAATAAATCCCTTAAATCAACCCTAAACCAATTGGATTATGATCCTTTGTCTCGTTCTTGCTTTCTCTTCAATGAAAGTCCTTGCAAATCAAGCTTCAATTGGTCTCTTTCTAGATTCAAATTGATGCTCTGTTTTGCCTCTCCTTCCTTGCACCAAATCTGTCCAGAATTTGGGGCTGCTATCTGCTGTATTTTTCCTCCTTGCTGCTGCTCATTTGTTCCTTGTTTTCTGCTGTGAATTAACGTGTATTTTCCTCCCTTCGTGTCACCTCCTGCTGCCCAGAATAAATCCTGATCTGTTGTTAAATTTCCTACCGCACAGCTTGTCCAACTCAGCCTCCTAATTGTGTATTTAGCTTTAGGTTTAATTGGAGACAATTTTTGGTGTGTTAATTTCCAATATTATCCCTAGAAAGGTGAGTTAATGAAAGCCCAAAATTGTCCTTTTGTTGAGAGTCCAAATTAGCCCTTGAATTCTTAATTCCAAATCAGCCTCTGTTTTGGCGTTGTTTTCCTGATATGATTTTGCTGCAGCAATGCTGTAGCAAAGCTGCAGCAAAGTTGTATTTTTGCATTTTCTTTGTTGTTTTCTTTATTTCCTGCAAGGGCAATGAAAATATAATGAGTGCACATCAAAATATAATTCTTTTTGACATATTTCATAATTATTTTGAATTTATTATCAAAGAATTCATTTAAATCACAAAATTCACAAATAGTGTATAAATGATTATAATGTGTGGATATTCCCAAATTAACAAGCAAGTATTTATGAATAAGAGCTAATAATACTCTAATAAATTAGAGTTATCACATATGCAACAGCTGGTCTAGTATGCACCAAATAAATTAAGTGCCCAATTAATCTCTAATAGCGAGCTGGATCAATTGGTACCTAATTTGGATACTCTGCTAAACAATAGTTTTGCTCAATAGGAGTGTCAATAGGTTTGTAATTCAACATACCTATCTTAGTTAGTAGGTCAAGAATGTACTTTCTCTGACACAGATAAATCTCTTCTCTCCCCTAGCTACCTCAATTCCTAAAAAGTACTTCAATTCGCCTAAGTCCTTCATCTCAAATTTGGAGGCTAGTTGTCTCTGTAATCTATCAATCTCAACAGTATCATTGCCAGTAATTACTATATCATCAACATAAATAATTAGAGTTGTTATCTTTCCTTGTTGATATTTAAGAAATAGCGTATAGTCTGAATTACTCTTTTTGTAACCAACCTTCTACATGAACTGTGAAAATCTCTCAAACCAAGCACGAGAGGATTGCTTGAGACCATACCGAGACTTCCTCAGTTTGCATACAAAATTATCAAGAGAAGCAACTACATACCTAGATGAAAGACTCATGTACACCTCCTCAGCTAACTCTCACGCATTTTTGACAACAAACTGCCGAAGTAGCCAATTTAACCTTGCGATAAGCGAAAGGAGAACCTGATTAGTGTTCATTTTGGCAACAAGAGTAAAAGTCTCATCATAGTCTATACTATACCTATAAGTAAACCCTTTTGCTATAAGGTGGGCTTTATATCGATGCATAAATCCATCAGTATTATGTTTCACAATAAACACCCAACAACAACCAACTGCCTTCTTGCCTTGTGGAGGAGGCACAAGTTTCCAAGTATTGTTCTTCTGTAATACCTCTATCTCTTCCTTCATTGCCTTCCTCCACTTTGAATCTCCTAACGCATTCTACACTTTGTTAGGTACTGATACAGTAAATATTTGATTTATAAATGATTCATATGACTTAAACAATCTTTTAGTGGACATGTAATTGGCTACTAGATATTTTGATTTTACATGAATATTTAGTTCATATCTTTTGGCTGGTTGACCTCAAGTATACCTATTTGGTAACACGTACTATCTAACACTAGACTCAATACTATTAGTATTAGTAGGTTTACATATCTTAGATGAGTGACCTTCAGTACCAGGAAACTATTGATCAAGGGTAGGAGTGATGCTTGAGGGAACAATTGTGTCTTCATTTTCATTTTTAGTGATTGAAATTGGTGCTTGGTTACTTGGAGCATCTGCTTCTTCGACTACTAGATTCAATGGGTTAAGAATCTCAATTGGATCCATCGAAATATCAGTAGGTGATTGCATTACTTCTTCACTTTCTTCTAATTCCTCTCCCTCACCATGATACAACAATTTAAAATATGAATTCTCCCCCTAAAGAACAGTATCATATGAGAAAAAATAGCTCATGTTCTCAAAGAAAGTAACATCTATAGTAACATAATACTTTATGGTAGGTGGATGGAAGCACTTGTACCCTTTATGATAACCTTTATAACCAACAAACACACACTTAATAACCGAGCATCTAACTTAGATCTCTAATTTTTAGGAACATGGATGTTGCTCACAATGGTGTATATGATTTTACGCAAGTGCACGTGTCGCAAACAAGTAATATAATGATAAGAAAGATAATTCCCACGGAGATTGGAATATTAGAAAATATCGTAAAAATTAACTCTTAAAATCAATGTTTTGTGTTTTTGTTTATTAAAATAAAATAAATAAATAAAATAAAATAAATAGAATGAGAGGACAAGACTGAAAATACGGAAACAACGTTCAACGAGAAGGATATCAAGAATCACAAATAGATAAATCAGTTAGGATTGCGAATGTGACAAGTAATGTAGATAAACTGCTTTGCTGCAGCGTTGCTGTAGCAATGCTGTAGCAAAATGCACCAGTAACTAGAATTGCGAAAATTCACAAAGGATTCTTCCGAATCTGCAATGTTTATATATTCTATGACTCAATAAAACATATTCCTATGCACAACTGAATCTAAGAACAACGTTTCATGCACAAATTCTATTAGGTTATGTGAGATAATTATATATTCCTATATTAATTTCTTCACACTATTCTAGCTTCATCCAACTTAAATTAACCTTTCCAGATTCAATTTCAGTTTAGTATCCTATCGATTGTTGATCAAACAATTAATAAGAATAAATCAATAAATCAAGCATAGAATAACTAGTACCCTTTGTCAAGCAAAGCACAAGTTTTTAAAATTAAAGCATAAGGTCTACACACACTTGCACATCCACAACCCTAACTGAATGAAAATTTAGCCAAGCATATTTATAAAATTAAATATCAAATCATTCATGATCAACATCAGATTCATAGAGTATAGAAATTTGGAAAAATAATAAAAGAAGAATAGAAGAAGGTATAAATTAATAAAACCCCCTTTTATTGAATCTCAATCAATTGGATTCCAAATCCCTATTCTCTCTTGCTTTCTTCAATGATTATTCTTGCAAATCAAGCCTTCAATTGGTCTCTTTCCAGATCCCTCTTGCTGCCCCTGTTTTGCCTCTTCTTCTTTGCGAAATTGTGCTCTGTTCTGCGTTGCAAATCTGATATGAAATTGTGCTCTGTTCCTCTTTATTTTGCTGCTCGTTTTTCTTCAGTTTTGGTGCCCAAATCTGCCTTGTATTTTCTGCCTCTCGTCTCTCTTTTTCTGTCCAGAATTCTGCTCTTTTTATGTATTTATTTGCTGCCCAAAATTTGCCCTAGCTACTGCCCAGAATTTCCTTTCCTTTGCTGCCGCCAAAACTCCACAAAACAGCCCCTGTTTTGTGTATTTAGCTTTAAGTTTAATTGGAGACAATTTTTGGTGTGTTAATTTCCAATATTATCCCTAAAAAGGTGAGTTAATGAAAGCCCAAAATTGTCCTTTTGTTGAGAGTCCAAATCAGCCCTTGAATGATTGATTACAGATCAGCCTCTGTTTTGGCGCAGTTTTTCCTGGTGTGATTTTGCTGCAGCATTTTCTTGCATTTTCTTTGTTGTTTTCTTTATCTCCTGCAAAGGCAATGAAAATCTAATGAGTGCACATCAAAATATAATTCTTTTAACGTATTTCATGATTATTTTGGATTTATTATCAACGTGTTTACTTAAATTCACAAATTCCACAATTATTGTATAAATGAATATAATGTGCAAACATTCTCAAAAGAACAAACAATTATTTATGAATAGGAGCTAATAATTCTCTAATAAATTAGAGTTATCAACTCCCCCAAACTTAGCATCTTGCTTGTCCTCAAGCACTAAATTATATGATGATTGGCAAGTGGCAATTTAAAACAAAGGTTTGAACTCACGCTAAAAACATAGTTGTCAACTAATAAATAAACTAAACTTGTTTCAAAATTAGAAAGAAGAAATTTCAAATTCATGATCCAAATTGATTTTTCTCAAATGTTAGTTTCAATATCTCAAACTCATTCCAAAACAACCCCATGTGTGTGTGTGTGATGTCTCATAATTTGTTATTTGATACTTCCCCCCAAACTTAGGTAATTTATGTTTCTTAAGCTTAAACTCATGCCTCCATATGTTGGTCTTTTGAATACCTCTCCACTAATGTAGATATTCACTAATCAAAGATCAAAAGGACTTAAATAAGTTTGAAATGTAAGGCTAGGGTAAAGGTAAGGTGAAAGTCATATTTAGGTATCATAACCCACAAGCACAAACACTATTCAAGAATATTTTTGGACTTTTTATTTAAATTGTTACCCCCAAACTTTTCTTCATTCATTTTTTTTTTGAATGAATCTGTTTTGCTGTAGCAAAGCTGTTTCCAGTTTTTTTTTTTTTTTTTTTGAATGAAGGATCGATCTCAATATAACCAAATAAGAGTGATTTTCATCATAAACAAAACCATTTTCAACACCATAATTTTCTTTCTTCCAAGAGGCATCAACCTTTCTAACAACAATTCTTAAAGATAGTAATGCACTTGTGAGGTAAAGGTCAAAGGATATGCAAATAAGGAAATGCTAAGTTTTTATGTGGGTGTTGACAAAAAGAATTTTGATCATTCATGGCTCAAATTAGGTGTGCAAATGAAATATATTTTTAACCAAGGTTAGCATGAAAAAGCACAATCGAATCCAAAGAAGGCCTAGATCATTTCATTGAGTAATGAACTTTCTAGAATTTCGCTTTGAGAAATTCTCCAAACCAATTCTAGAGGCTCAAACTCTCCTATAAACTACCCTTATTCAAAGTTTATATCAAACAAACAAACAAGTAGACAGTGCAGTTAGAGTTGTGGGTGTATATTTCAAAATAAGTTCTCAACATTTTCCAACTAATATTTAATCAAATCAATTTTTCTCATAAAGCAAGATATTTCCTCTAATAAATTGACAAGTTAGTTTCTTTTTAGGACCAAGATAACAACATGAAATTAATGACAACCTTAGATCAAGCAATTCATCATAAAACCACAGCAAATTATGTATCATAAAATCAGAATTCAGCATATTAACCAGATAAATTCCATTAATTCCACAATTCAACAGTAGACAGATCAGACAGTAAACCACAGTAAACAGATCAGATAGTAAACAGCATATTCATCCCCCCTAAACTTAAAATAAGCACTGTCCTCAGTGCTCACAGTAAACAGATCAGTCAGCAAGCAAAAAGGGCAGAAAGAGATTAAAATAAAAATGACAAAGTAACGAGACTGCCCTGTTATTGCTGCATAGCTCCCTTCTTCTAGCTAGAAGTGAAATTTGTAAATTCCCCAAACAGAGAGGAATTACCCAATCATAAAGTTTGAATGCGTGAATGAACAATTTGTTGTTATTGCCGTGTTGTTGTCCCGAACAACCATGAAAACATTTCAAACAGATTCGCAGAAACAGAGCAGAAAGAACAAATTCCCACAGTGGCAGATAAAAAAATGTCACAAATTTTTAGGACACCAATTGTCAACTACCTAGTCGAAGTTGGAGGGGCTTACCAAACCAATGGTCAGTGGGTTTGCCGGATGAGATTTTCTTCCCAGTTGAACGTTGTAATGCACGACGTTGGTGAGGTGGAGGTCCGAGAGTTGTGCGGTGGGTTGTGGGAGTAGTGGTGTGGAATGGTGAGGTTGGTGGTAAGGTGCACGGGAAGCTCGGGGCTGAGAGGGTAAGTAGTGAGTGGTGCGTAGTGCTTGGAGGCGCTCAGGAGGGAGAAGGAGAGGAGTGGGGCACTGTTGATGGGATAAATCGAATCGGGTATTGGGTTTAAATGGTGCTGACCCGAACTTTTTTTTTTTGTACTCAAAAATGGGTTATGGGCCAACCTCCATTAGAGCCTAATTTGAAGCTCAAATTTTTACAACTTCCATTGAAGCCCAATCTATGAATCGGATTATTAAGCCATGCCCAAAATGCTTTAACGCCTGGTCTGAGATGAAAGAAGACAACACAGAACTTTGCTCTAGCTTTGCTGCAGCAAAATTTTCCAGTTTTTGTATTATAATAATTTTTGGTTCTGGTGTACTTCTCCTATGCTTTCTTCTCCCCTATACTTAAATCTCCATTGAAACTCAAAACTAAAGCACTGAAAATAAGCCCAACCAATGTAGAACCTTGCTCAAATAAGGACAGTGTAGAACTTTGCTATTTGCTGCAGCAAAATTTTCCATTTTTTTCACACTGTGAGAAAATATTTTGTCGTTGGTTTTGCTTTGCTTTTCTCTTGCTTTCACTCCCTGGGATGACCTGAAAATGCAGAAAATAAATTTCTAAGTAAAAGAACTCACACAATTAAATTGAATTAAAAATCATAAACTAAAAATTAAGAAAAACTAAGAAAAATGAAGAAACATGGGTTGCCTCCCATGAGCGCTTGTGTTAGAGTCGACAGTCCGACTTTGCTTGTAGTCATGGGTCTGGGAGTGGAATGAAGGTATGCTTCCTGTCAAGAATTCCTCTCCAATAATGTCTAACGTGTTGGCCATTAGCTTGAAATTTTTTCTTGGACCAACATTTCCAATATTTTTGACTTAGATCAACATTGTTCTTTAAGATCCTCTTAATTTCTCGATAGGACTGACATTGTTGCAAAATATTCACCATATCATCTTCGGGAATATACCTTCTAATCTTTCGGTCTGTATATCGCTTGAACAAGAATGGCCTATCCCAATAGTAGAACTTCAAATTACGGAAAAATTTCTTCTTTTGATAGGAATTTGAATCTGGTGGCACATCAACTGAAGACTTAGGAAGATTGAAGTCCGGAGATAAAAAGTCTGGAAATTGAACTTTATTTTCCGTTTTATATGTATTAGAACTTGCTTCCAACCAAGGTAATTTCTCCTCAATTTCCTCTTCACAATCGGAATCATATTGCGATAAAATTTGTAGAGAATCATTATAGCCACATTTTTCAGGTTCATTAGATACCAGAGAATCCACAATTGAAATGGATCAGCACTCTTCAACATTATTGGGAGATTCCATGGTTTTAAACACGTTGAAAGTGACTTGTTCATCTTGTACTCTCATAGTTAATTCTCCTTTTTGAACGTCAATCAAAGTTCGGCCTGTAGCTAAGAATGGTCTTCCCAAAATAATAGGCACTTCTCTGTCTTCTTCATAGTCAAGTACAATAAAATCCGCTGGGAAGATGAATTTGTCCACTTTCACCAAGACATCTTCAATTTTTCCTTCAGGATGAGCAATGGATCGATCTGCTAGTTGTAAAGAAACTGTAGTAGGCCATGCTTCACCAATCCCCAACTTCTTAAAAATTGACAAAGGCATTAAATTAATGCTTGCTCCCAAATCACATAAAGCCTTGCCAAAATATTGATTACCTATAGAGCATGGAATTGTGAAACTCCCAGGATCCTTGAGCTTAGGAGGAAGTTTGTTCTGTAACATAGCACTACTTTCACTTGTTTAGGCAACTGTCTCAAATTCTCCAAATCGTCTCTTTTTGGTCAGGATGTCTTTCATGAATTTGACATAATTTGACATTTGTTCCAAGGCTTCCACCAATGGAATGTTGATATGAAGTTGCTTAAGAACATCCAAAAATTTCCTGAATTGAAGGTCTTGCTGCTGTTTCTGAAATCTTTGAGGGAATGGTGGAGGTGGTCTGTGCTGTTGGGAACTTTGCTGCAGCAATGCTGTAGCATTTTAGGTACCAGAATTTTCAGAGTTTTCAGAACTGCTTCAGATTTTTCCAAATCTTTTTCCACCTTATCTTGGGTTGAAATGCTTCCCTTTTGACTTATTTTCTGTCCACTTGGTCCCTCTAATTCTTTTCCACTCTTTAGAGTAATGGCTTTGCAAAATTCCTTTCTTTCTCTCCTTGGAGTTTCGGTATCACTTGGAAGTGCACCTTGTGGACGGTTCCTAAGTTCATTAGCTAGCTGTCCCACTTGATTTTCTAGATTCCTCATTGAAGCAGCTTGACTTTGAAGGATTGCATCATTCTTAGCCATGTATTCTTTGAGTAAAGATTCCAACAAGCTGGATGGTTCATTCGGTTGATTTCTCTGTGGCTGTTGCTGAAATCCTGGTAGGAATGTAGGTCGGTTAGGCATGGTATGGTTAGCTTGACCACCACTTTGATTGTTCCAAGAGAAATTTAGGTGTTGCCTCCACCCTAGGTTATATGTGTTGGAGTACGAATTGTGGTTCTTGTTTGCATCACTCACAAAACAAATTGATTCAAGATTTGAAGGGCAATTATCAAACACATGAGATCCTGAATAGTAGACACATGAAATTCTTGAATCTTGGATTGAATTCACATTTGCTATCACATGCTGATTCTTTAACAGATTAACCAAGGATGTAACCTGAGCTGTAAGAGCCGTAACGTCATTAACTTCATGCACACCAGCCACTCTTTTTGCAGTTGCTACTCTATCCATTGGCCATTGGTAATTATTGCTGGCCATCCTCTCAAGTAGATCATAGGCTTCATTGTAAGACTTGGCTAAAAGAGCTCCATTAGCAGATGCATCAACAATTGTTCTCGTTTGAGCATTGAGACCATTGTAGAAAGTCTCCATTTGGATCCAATGAGGTATACCATGGTGAGGACATTTCCTTAACAATTCTTTAAATCTTTCCCAAGCTTCATACAGAGATTCTCCATCCAATTGTTGATAGGAGGTGATGTCATTCCTCAATTTAGCATTCTTTGTTGGTGGGAAGTATTTCATCAAGAATTTCTCAGCTAAATCGTTTCAAGTTGCAATAGAGTCAGGTGGCAAGGAGTTAAGCCATGCTCTAGCACGATCTCTTAAGGAATAAGGGAATAATTTGAGCCTAAATGCTTCCTCGGTTACCCCTGTCCATTTAAATGAGTCACTGACTTCAATAAATAACCTGAGATGCAGATGAGGATCTTCTGTAGGTAACCCATTGAATTGCCCGACTGTTTGTAGCATCTGAAACATCATCGGTTTTAACTCAAAGTGAGTTGCTTGAATGTTTGGTCTTGTGATGCTTGGATTCAACCCTTCTAGCATGGGCAATGCATATTCATTCAAAGCACTGTCCCTATCATCCATTAGAGGTATCACATTGATTGCATTGTTTAAATTCTGTTCATGGTCATTGTTTCCGTTCCCTACTTGTGCCATATCTTCAATCTGAGCGAAACCTTGTTGTTCTCTTCTTCTTAGTCTGAAAGTACGTTCAATTTCGGGATTGAAGGGTAGGATATCCTTGTCGCGAAATCTGCTCATACAAAAGACACAGAAGAAATATTAGATAACAAAAATTAAATAAAATAAAAAAATAAATAAAAATAAAAGTCGATTTCTACGAATAATTTCTAACGTTGCCAATCCTCGGCAACGGCGCCAAAAACTTGTTGCTCACAATGGTGTATATGATTTTACGCAAGTGCACGTGTCGCAAACAAGTAATATAATGATAAGAAAGATCGTTCCTACGGAGATTGAAATATTAGAAAATATCGTAAAAATTAACTCTTAAAATCAATGTTTTGTGTTTTTGTTTATTAAAATAAAATAAATAAATAAAATAAAATAAATAGAATGAGAGGACAAGAATGAAAATACGGAAACAACGTTCAACGAGAAGGATATCAAGAATCGTAAATAAATAAATCAGTTAGGATTGCGAATGTGACAAGTAATGTAGATAAACTGCTTTGCTGCAGCGTTGCGGTAGCAATGCTGTAGCAAAGTGCACCAGTAACTAGAATTGTGAAAATTCACAAAGGATTCTTCCGAATCTGCAATGTTTATATATTCTATGACTCAATAAAACATATTCATATGCACAACTGAATCTAAGAACAACGTTTCATGCACAAATTCTATTAGGTTATGTGAGATAATTATATATTCCTATATTAATTTCTTCACACTATTCTAGCTTCATCCAACTTAAATTAACTTTTCCAGATTCAATTTCAGTTTAGTATCCTATCGATTGTTGATCAAACAATTAATAAGAATAAATCAATAAATCAAGCATAGAATAACTAGTACCCTTTGTCAAGCAAAGCACAAGTTTTTAAAATTAAAGCATAAGGTCTACACACACTTGCACATCCACAACCCTAACTGAATGAAAATTTAGCCAAGCATATTTATAAAATTAAATATCAAATCATTCATGATCAACATTAGATTCATAGAGTATAGAAATTTGGAAAAATAATAAAAGAAGAATAGAAGAAGGTATAAATTAATAAAACCCCCTTTTATTGAATCTCAATCAATTGGATTCCAAATCCCTATTCTCTCTTGCTTTCTTCAATGATTCTTCTTGCAAATCAAGCCTTCAATTGGTCTCTTTCCAAATCCCTCTTGCTGCCCCTGTTTTGCCTCTTCTTCTCTGCGAAATTGTGCTCTGTTCTGCGTTGCAAATCTGATATGAAATTGTGCTCTGTTCCTCTCTGTTTTGCTGCTCATTTTTCTTCAGTTTTGGTGCCCAAATCTGCCTTGTATTTTCTGCCTCTCGTCTCTCTTTTTCTGTCCAAAATTCTGCTCTTTTTATGTATTTATTTGCTGCCCAAAATTTGCCCTAGCTGCTGCCCAGAATTTCCTTTCCTTTGCTGCCGCCAAAACTCCACAAAACAACCCCTGTTTTGTGTATTTAGCTTTAGGTTTAATTGGAGACAATTTTTGGTGTGTTAATTTCCAATATTATCCCTAAAAAGGTGAGTTAATGAAAGCCCAAAATTGTCCTTTTGTTGAGAGTCCAAATCAGCCCTTGAATGATTGATTACAGATCAGCCTCTGTTTTGGCGCAGTTTTTCCTGGTGTGATTTTGCTGCAGCAAAGTTGATTTCTTGCATTTTCTTTGTTGTTTTCTTTATCTCCTGCAAGGGCAATGAAAATCTTTTAACGTATTTCATGATTATTTTGGATTTATTATCAACGTGTTTACTTAAATTCACAAATTCCACAATTATTGTATAAATGAATATAATGTGCAAACATTCTCAAAAGAACAAACAATTATTTATGAATAGGAGCTAATAATACTCTAATAAATTAGAGTTATAAATGGACAAAAGCAATACAACAAAAAACATGGGTAGGAAGATTATGAAAAGATGGCAAGGATACATAAGATGCGAGAATCTCAAATAGTATTTGTCCAGCCACTCCACAAAAATCTGATTCTTGGATCACTTGCACTACAGTTGCTTTCGCTTTAGGACGATAATTCTGTCTTTTAGGTTTTAGGTATGGGTTCAGTTTCCAACAAGCCTCTCGAAGATGCCCAACATCATTGCAATAAGAGCATTGAGGATGAGGTTGATTGTCAAAGGCTGTTGAAGGCCCTTGCTGATGGAGTGGAATTGAGCTCTGCTGCTAGAGAAAAGGTACTTGTGATTTGGCTTGAATGGTTAGGCTAGATACTTCAACTTATGCCTGATTAAGAATTTTCTGCTGAGATTTATCCTTACGGATGTATGTAAAAGCTGTGGTCAAACTCGAAGGGTCTAGCATTTTGAGCCATTTGCCCTTCTCACTGTTATGTTTCACATCAAGTCCTCTCAAGAATGCATGAACTCGCTCAAGCTCCTTCTCTTTCTCGGGTACCATATTAGTCCTCTTGATTTATTAATTTTGCACAGACACTTTTGATCAATTTCAACCCATACATTCTTTAGCGTGGTAAAAAACACAGATATTGGTTGCCTATTTTGTTGCATGTTGGCAGCTTTGCACATTAATTCGTGGATCTGTATAAAGTGAGACTCATTAGTGTAGTGGTTTCCCAAAGTCTTCCATATGGCCTCAATTTTTTCACATTCTTCCACCATTTGTAGACTGTAGTACATCATTGGTGATGGCTCTAAATAAAATTGACATTACAAGGCCATCATCATCTTCCCACTTAGTATAGGCCTCTACATCATCTTCACAAGGATCCTTGATTGTTCCAGTCACATGGCCCATCTTGTGCATCCTATTGAGATAAACAGACATAACCCTTTTTCGTGTTCGAAAATTGGTATCATTGAGTTTGGTACCCCTAAAAGAGCCACCTTTTGAGCTCTTAACAAGACTTCAAATTTTGGAACAACAGTTATCTTAGAACCTTGATTTCCTCTTGAATCTTCTATTGAAACAAACAATAATAATGTGCAGCGGAATAAATGTTACTTTTTTTTTTAACCTCAAATTGGGTTGGGCTGGTCACCCAAGTCTACTGGAATGGTGTATAATAGGCTGGTATATAATTGTATGTACACTGTTGATGGCCCAAGATAGCTAGGAAGGCTTGGTAGCTGTAGGCACTGGTTGGGTGTGTGGCGATGGTGCTAGATAGGTAACGGATGACTAGGAGGATCTACAAGGACGACGAGCTTTCACGATAGCAGCTAGCGAAGGAGATAGCGACGATGCGAATGGGCTAGGTTGCTGGGATCTGTTCGTACGATGTTGAGGCTGGGGACATTGTTGGTGTGACAGGTCGAGGCTAGAAGCAACGATTGGTGTGATGCTAGTGAGCAACAGAGAACAGCAATGATTGGTGGCCGGATTGTCGATGCCTTGGGTTGGGACTGATTTGGTAGATCGATGGCAGATCACGATGGTTGACTGGCAGAGGGAAACCACGGCGGCAACAGTGACGACTGCTGCAAGGCAAGAAAAAAAGAGAGAGAAAAAAAAGTCTTTTTTGAATATTTACTCTGATACTAAAGTAAATATAACGAGAATAAATTGTTGTTTATTCACCTCATAGCGGAAGTATATATAGAAAATTACAAGAATTTTGTATAAACTAGAGTCTTGTATAACATAATTTTCTATTACAGATAGACAAGTATTAATTACAATATATCACACACTAATTACACGATTCATGTTAACAAAAGTAAGTATGTTACTACAACTCACCCATTTTTCCTGTCGTATTGGTGTCAACACGATAGGACAGTAACACCGGTATGACATATGTGTCCGATCCGAATAAATATTTTTGGACACAATGGTCAAGGTCGTAGCCATGGTCTATGTTACTGGAAAATCAAAAGAAGACGATGAGAGAATGTGACAGAAAGCTACAGTCATGAAACTGTTACCGGAAGAAGAAGAAGAAGAAAAGGTATCAGCGGCAGCGTGAAAGGAAGAATAATTATTAAGGAAAAAAATTACGGCACCAAGAAGAAAAGAAAAAAGATATTATAAAAATACGTGAAGTCACCTGTAACTAAATTAAAAAAAAAATAAAAAAATAAAAACAACTTTTGCCTTTTAATTTAATATATGTGCTGGGTTGGTACTGGGCCTCATTTTTTTTTTCTTTCTAAATAAAATGGTTTAATAAATATTATATTATAATCTATATTGAATTAAAATAAATTTCAATTCTAAAATTAACATCTATTGTGATCTGCAAATGATTCTAAAGAATAAATTCTCTCTTATCTATCACTTTTTTATGAGATAAAATATTGTTTATATTTCATGTTTTAATGTTAACTATTTCAATGCAAGAAAAATATATGTATATAGGTTTAGCTGCCGGAGCTGGTTTGGTAGTTGGGCCCTTCCTTTGGGTTGTCTTTGGATTGTGTTGGGGCATGTGGGGCTCGGGGACAAATATATATATATATATATATAAAATAGCAGTGTCAAAAAATTAGACATTTTATAAGTGTTCTAAAATTTTAAGTTTAGAAAGTTCAATACTTAGACACCTGTACCCAAGTTAAAGTAACATAGCAAAACAATATAATCATGATTTAGACACAAAAGTTCATGCTTTTCATGTGTTTCGATGAGCCGGCCAATACATTGAGCTTAAATTAATATATTTCTTTCTTAATTAATGGCCGAATACCAACACAAGAATAACGCATCCACATATATACACGTATAAGAAATAATAGATTAATACAGGGAGAAACGGATCCATGCGTGTATTTAAACAATAATGTATTTTAATACCCAATTGTTTTTAATTGTATTTCATAACTACTTTCTTATAATTAAATCAAGAAAAAAAAAAAAACTCCCTTCATATAGAGTTTTATTTCTAACCCTTTGAAGAAGAATTTATATATATATATATATATATATATATATTAGTATTAAAAAAAATGAATATATATTTTTTAAAAAGTTAAAAATAAAATTAATTAAATAATTTAGTTATTTATGTACCAAAAAATGTTGTGACCGCACATGATTAACCACACATGATTAAGTCTGGAATATAGTACGTAGGATGAGATCAAATTCCATAAATGCAAAATGAAAGGCCGATGGTTTTAAAGAGCATGTATATCACATAGACAATCAGCATGAATAATCTATACACCCGTAGCATCTCATAAGTCATAAGTACTTACAAAGATACTTATTTAAACAATAACTTATTTATCAATTTTAATGATAAAGCCAACAATTTTAAAAATACGCAAGTCGAGCCGCCTTGATGATTAATATAAGATATATATAATTAATTATTATTTTTACTAATTGATAGATCAAGAAATCAACCGTAACACAATTACATATACGGTACTACTAAACTAAATCAGATGAGACTTAATAATATGATATGAAGGATGACTCTGATATAAAAAAAAATATGAATCTTGGTTCAAGATTGCAATAATTGCCCAAGTCTCAATGTGTATGTGTGTGTATATGTAAAAAATTGTGTAGAAAGTTAATATTATTGATAATTTCTTATGCATGTATATGTCACTTATTAGTTTCTTCTGGCTCAATGACTTTTAGTTTACTGTGGCTTGTGGAAGGTTCGTGATTCGGCTAGGTGTGTTAAAAAAAAATAAGTTTCTTCCGAAATTAAAATTCCAAAGTAACTACCAACATACAAAGATGATAATTTTAAGTTGGAACTCTGTCTGTAACAGAGACTCACACAGGAACAGTGATCCATAACAATCTCCCTTTTTAAGGTTAGTCTACAACATCATCTTATTCTTCCTAGGCCTAGCTAGTTTTTATTACTATTTATATATAAATTTATTAGAGAATTGATTAATATATTGTGTTGCTAAGGAAACTAAAGGCTCAAACTGATGAGAGTAAAACATGGCTGCAATTACACCGATCCACAATTCATGCGCTTTATTTGGTCTCTCACCCATGAATATGATGATGAAAATTGGAGCTTCATCAAAGTTGTGTATGAATAATAGAACTTTGAAATGCTATTACTCCAAGTAAGTTTGCTTCTTTTATTATTATTATGAGTAGCCTTATAATTGTTTATTATTATTATAACATATAAATATGTGTGTGTATATTATATTATGTTCATGTACTTATTGGTTATATACTGCAGCAGTAAGGAGGCAAAAAGCTTGAGGAGATCATATGAGAAGGAAGAAGTTTGGAATTCAATAGACGATTGGGTAAAGGAGAACATATTGCCAATGAGAAAGCCAATAGGTAAGTGTTGGCAACCACAAGATTTATTGCCAGACCCAGCTTCAGAATGTTTCTATGAACAAGTGAGAGAGCTAAGAGAAAGAACAATACAACTTTCTGATGATTATTTTGTAGTTTTAGTTGGTGATATGATAACAGAAGAAGCACTTCCAACATATCAATCCCGTTGGACAATAACAGATGCTGTACAGGACATAACTGGTGTGGATGACACATCATGGGCTATTTGGGTAAGAGCTTGGAGTTCTGAAGAGAATAGGCATGGTGATCTTCTCAACAAATATCTCTATCTCTCTGGACGAGTTGACATGAAACAGGTTGAGAAGACCATTCAACATCTTATTGCATCTGGAATGGTAAGTGTATAATATAACTAATAACACATCACTCTCTCTCACTACATCTTCCAGAAATACAGCTTTCTTTTTAAACCGCTTTTAACAAACAAACAAAAAACATTTTTTTAAAGTAGATCCACAAGCAAATGGATCCTTATTCTTAAAAGCACTTATATATGAAAGAACCACTTATAACACAAGGATAAGGAAATTAATGGCCCCTAATGCTCATAGTAAGTATGGATACTGGATTATACTTGTATATATACTAATTATATATGTGAATATTATTCAATGAAACAAAAAAATAAAGGACAACAAATCAGGAACAGAGTCATACAAGGGACTGATATATGCAACATTTCAAGAAAGAGCAACATTTATATCGCATGCAAACACAGGCAAGTTAGCTAGAAAACATGGAGATGTAAAACTAGCCGAAATATGTGGAGTGATAGCCTCAGATGAGAAAAGACATGAAGCTGCTTATACCAAAACAGGTGGGAAGGTATTTGAGGTTGATCCAGATGGTATGATTTTGGATTTTGCTGATATGATGAGGAAGAAAATCACTATGCCCGCTCATTTTATGTATGATGGCAAAAATGTAAATCTTTTCCAACACTTTACCAATGTAGCAACACGTCTCGGGGTTTACACTGCTATGGACTATATTCATATACTGGAGCATTTGGTAGCTAAATGGAACTTAGCAAGATTGACTGGGCTTTCTAGTGAGGGACAAAGAGCTCAGGATTATGTTTGTGGTTTGGGTACAAGGCTTAGAAAGCTTGAAGATAAGAGAGCTCATTTAATGTTAAAGGAAACTACTTCCCCTGTTTCCTTCAGCTGGATATTTGACAAACATGTTTGATATATATCCACGCACACGCACACGCACACGCACACGCATATTTATGTGAGTGCACGCGTATATATATATCTATCCGGAATACTATCATGTATGTCCTATATGTATTCCTTACTGCTCACTTTATTTGATTATTAATGCAATATAAAAGAGGCTTATTCATATATACTTCTCCAAGGAATATTTCATTATTTATTTATTTTTTTTATTTGGACCTCCTACATAAATTATAAATAAAATTATAGCTATTTTATATTTTGTTTTGCAATTTTTTAATTTTAATTTTTTCTTACTTGAGAGCCTAAAATTGAACATATCTTGTCATTTGAGGATGAAATGCTCTCATTTTTTTTCTTTTTACTTTTTTTACATTCCTTCTTTTTTCTTTTTTACTTTTTTTGTTGATTTTTTTAAAACTAGTAAATACATTTTGTAATATTATGGGTTATAATTATGTATTTTATTTTTGATATGTATTTATTTTTGTATGTACTCTATGTATAAACCAATCTAAACTTAAATAGGTTATATTTTTAATTTTTGATTATTTAAATAAATTTTTATTTAAGTAAATTATTACAAATACAATAAATAAAAATATTTTAAAAGAAGTTAAGTTAATTTTTATTTAATTTTTTTTAAAATAATAAAAATAACACATTTTAAAACTTATAATATTAAAATTAGCACTTATTGTATTAAAATCATATATTTTTGCAATTAAAAAACTTACATTATTTTTTTAAGGTCGGTTCAATTATATGTTGTTCACATTAAACTGCTGCAATTTAGACCCGTTTAATTTTAAATGTCGTCCAATTATTGATGTTATTAGGGTACTATTTTTATTATTTTAAATTTTAGGAGTATTATTTTTGATAATTTTCCTACGTTTTTTTTTAATTAGTGATTTAATTTTGTTAATAATGTCGTAATTTTTATTTCTTTTAAAAGATTATACACCTATAAATATATGTGCACATATTAAAATTTAAGCCCACATAAAACATATGTGGTACTGTAAATAAATTTTATATTTTTTTTCAATTGTACATTTTTATTTTTATTAAATAATTGTCTTAAAATATAAATTAATTTCAAAGATGGAGTGCACGTAACCTAATATATGTAAAAGGAGCCTTAATTTCTAGCCTTTTTTTTTCTTTTGCAGTTTTTTATGTGTTTTTGTTCTCTCTCTCTTTGTTTTTTTTTTTTTTTTTTTTTTTTTCCACTTTTTCTTAATTTTTTTAACATTCTTAGATACATAATTTTAAAAATTAATAATATATATCATTAAATAACATAATAATTAATAAATATTTTTATATTATAAATATAATGATTTATATATTCATTAATTATTTTATCTCATAATTTTTTGTATACAAATTAAAAATCATGTAAAAAAATATAACAAGAAAAATAGTTAAATTTACACTATTACAATAATAATTGTTATACATTCATTAATTATTTTATCTTACATAATTTTTTATATATAAATTAATATTCAATAATAATAATTCTTTAATTCCACGTAACTTTTTTTTTTTTTTTCAATTATATTCAATAATATTTTAAAATTAGTTTTTGCCTTATAGTTTATTATTGTAATATAAACAGGTTTTATTTATTTTTATTGTTAGATTTTAATATTGAAGCATAATTCATGAAATAAACCATTTATTCTCTATTCTTTTTCTGAAACACTAATTTTATACTATTTATTTATTATAATTACAACATTTTTTTTTATAAATAAATAAAAAAATTACACTATTTTTCATATAATTAAGAGATTAATTTACATTGTATGAACAATATTATGAATAATTGGGATATAAAAATTAATAATTACATGATAAATCTTTATTTATTTATTTTCCTATTTTTTTTATTTTTAAATATTTATTACAGGATAATGAATCATTAGTAACATTTGTCAATTTTCTTTATTCTATGAAAGGATTTGATATCTTAGTGTTATTTATTTTCAACAAAAGATACCATTTTAGACCCATATTTTACTTGAATATAATGAAATAGAAGTATTTACATTGAATTTATTCAAAGGAATTATGAGTATATATAAATTACATTTCATTTATTAATACTAACTAACTAATACCTAATACCTAACACCTAACATTTATTACTCACACATCACATTTATTACATACACTAACACTCCCCTTCAAGTTGGCGCATATATATCAACCATGCCCAACTTGCTTAGTGAGTCATAAAATGCCTTCTTGGAAACTCATTTGATGAACACATCTATAAGTTGCTTTTCAGTGGGAACAAAAGAAAGGCTAATGAGTTTATCATCTAGCTTTTCTTTTATAAAATGACGATCGACCTTTACATACTTAGTGCGATCATGCTATACTGAATTTTGTGATTTATTAATGACTGCTCGACTGTCGCAATACAACTGCATAGTATTTTTGAGTTCGAAACCCAAATCAAATAGCAAACTTCTAATCCACAGTAATTCACAAATCCCATGAGCCATACCTCTATACTCAGTCTTAACACTAGATCGTGCCATAATTTTTTGCTTATTACTTTTTCATGTAACCAAATTACCTCCCACAAAGGTAAAGTAACCCGATGTTGACTTTCTATCTGTAATACTTCCTGCCCAATCTGCATCTGTGAAGCCACAAACTTCAAGAGAATTGTTATGTTTAGAGAACATTACTTCTCTCCTTAGAGCCGACTTTAAGTACCTTAAAATTCTCACAATTGCATCCATGTGAGTCTCACTCGGGTTATGCATGAATTGACTTACTACACTTACTGCATATGCAACATCTGGTCTAGTATGTGCCAAATAAATTAGGCACCCAACCAACCTCTGATAGCGAGCTCGATCAGTTGGTACTTGATCTGGATACTCTGTTAGATAATGGTTTTGTTCAATAGGAGTGTCAATAAGTTTGCAATTTAACATACCTATTTCAGTTAGTAAGTCAAGAATTTACTTTCTTTGACATAGAAAAATTCCTTCGCTCCCCCTAGCTACCTCAATCCCTAAAAAGTACTTTAGTTCACCCAAATCCTTTATCTCAAACTCGGAGGCTAGTTGTCTTTGTAATTTATCCATCTCAGCGACATCATCTCCAGTAATTACTATATCATCCACATAAATAATTAGAGTTGTTACCTTCCCTTGTTGATGTTTGAGAAACAACGTGTGGTCTGAATTACTCTGTCTGTAACCAACCTTCTGCATGAACTGTAAAAACCTTCCAAACCAGGCTCGAGGGGATTGCTTGAGACCATACAAAGACTTCCTCAATTTGCATACAAAATTACCAAGAGAATCAGTTACATACCCAAGTGGAAGACTCATGTACACTTCCTCGACTAACTCTCCATAAAGGAACGCATTCTTGACATCAAATTGCCAAAGTGGCCAGTTTAAGCTTGCGGCAAGTGAAAGTAGAACACGAATAATATTCATTTTGGCAACTGGAGCAAAAGTCTCGTCATAGTCTACACCATACGTCTGAGTGAATCCTTTTGCTACAAGACAGGCTTTATACCGATTCACAGATCCATCCGCATTATATTTTACAGTAAACACCCGTCGACAACCAACTACCTTCTTGCCTTGTGGTGGAGGCACAAGTTACCAAGTATCGGTCTTTTGTAATGCCTCTATTTCTTCCTCCATTGCCTTTCTCCATTTTGGGTCTCCCAACGCATCCTGCACTTTGTTAGGTACTGATATAGTAGATATTTGATTTACAAATGATTCATATGACTTAGACAATCTTTTAGTAGACATGTAGTTGGCTATTGGATATTTTGATTTTGCATGGATATTTGGTTCATATCTTTTTGCTGGTTGACCTCGAGTAGACCTATTTGGTAACACAGATTGTCCAATACTAGACTTAATGATATTAGTATCAGTAGGTGTACATACCTCAGATGAGTGACCTTCAGTACCAAGGAGTTGTTGATCAAGGGTATGAGTGATGCTTGAGGGAATAGTAGTATCTTCATTTTCATTTACTGTGAGCGGATCTGGTGCTTGGATACTTGGAGCATTTGCTTCTTCAATGACTGGATTCAATGGGTTAGGATTCTCAACTGGATCCATAGAAACATCAATTGGTGATTCTTCTAATTCTTCCCCCTCACCATGATACAGTTCTTCGAAATATGAATTATCTCCCTAACGAGCAGTATTAGGTGAAAAAAAATAACTCATGTCCTCAAAGAAGGTAACATTCATAGTGACATGATACTTTCTAGTCGGTGGATGGAAGTACTTGTACCCTTTTTGATAACCTCCATAACCAACAAACACACACTTAATTGTCCGGGCATCTAACTTAGACCTCTGATTTTTAGGAACATTTACAAAAGCAACACAACCAAATATACGAGCAAGAAGATTATGGAAGGATGACAAGGAGACATAAGATGCGACAATCTGAAATCGGATTTGTTCGTTAAGGACACTAGATGGGAGACGATTAATGAGATGGGCGGAAGCTTGTACAGCATCACCCCAAAGATATTTTGGCATATGAGCACTAAATAGGAGTGCACGAGCCATATCAAGTAAATGACAATTTTTTCTTTCAAACACCACGTTTTATTTTGGTGTTTGTGGGCAAGTAGTTTGGTGAACAATCCCACGTGTTTTGAAAAAGTCTTAAAAAACATGATTAACATATTCTCCCCCATTGTCAGAATGGAGGATCTTAATGATGCTATTTTATTGTGTTTGAACAAGAGTATGAAAAGTTGAAAAAACTTCATCTTTTGTTCTAAGAAGAGCAACCTATGACAACATTGTACAATCATCGATAAACAAAATAAAATATCTCATACCCGATACAGTGGGCTCTTTAGATGGTCCTCAAACATCAGAATGAATTAATTCAAAAGGAATAACACTTTTATTAGAAATACTAGGAGAATAAGTAATACGATAACTCTTGGTCAAAACACATGTCTCACAATGTAAAACTCACTAACACTAATAAACAAAGTATGCATGGATTTTTTCATAAGACTAAAAAATGGATGCTTTAAGCGGCGATGCCACAATCAAATTTCACTTAGCTTGTCAGAATTAGAAGTTAATGCAGTGCGTGTCTGTGCTCTTGGTTTCTCCCCTGCGTAGTTCTGATCTAGACGGAACAATCTGTTCCTCAGATACTCTCGACCAATTATTTTCCTGGTAAGAAGATCCTGAAAAATCACATACATAGGATAAAAGGTTACATAACTTTTAGACTCAGTATTCAACTGTGGGACAGATATTAAGTGATGGAATAAGTTAGGCACATGTAAAACATTATGGAGCTATAAAGCTGGAGTGATATGGACTGTCCCTTTCCCTAAGACAGGAAAGGCCTCACCGTTAGCATTCGTAACATAAGATACTGGTGGGCCGATAACTCAGTAAAATAAGATTTATCATAAGTCATATGATCAGATACACCAGAATCAATAATCCAAGTATTAGACCCAAAAAAGTGAGAAATGTTTAAGGCCATACCAATCTTACCACGACCAGCTATTGAAGCTGTAGGGATACCTCCACATTCCATATGATGATCATGTCTAGTCACTCCATAGTAATCTGGTTCTTGGACTATTTCCACTGCAGCTGCTTTTGCTCTAGGACAATAATTTTGCCTTTTGGGTTTCAGGTGTGAGTTTAGTTTCCAACAAGTTTCTCGAAGATGCCCAGCTTCATTGCAATAAGAGCATTGATGGTGAAGGCGATTGGTAAAGCCTAGTGGAGGTCCTTGTTGATGAAATAGAATTGAACTTTGCTGCTGGAGGAAAGGTGCTTTTGATTTGGCCTGAATGGCTAGGCTTGATACCTCAACTTGTGCCTAATTAAGACTTTCATGTTGAGATTCATCTTTACGAATGTATATAAAAGTTGTAGTCAAGCTCGGAGGGTCTGGCATTCGAAGCAATTCGCCCTTGGCACTATTATGTTTCGTATCAAGTCCTTTCAATAATGCATGTACTCGTTCCAACTCTTTCTCTTTCTGGTACCATAGAAGGTCTTCTTGATTTTTAATTTTGCACGGACGCTTTTGATCAATTTCAACCCATACATTTCTCAGCTTGGTATAAAACACAGATATTAGTTGCCCATTTTGCTACATACCAGTAGCTTTGCACATCAATTCGTGAACTTGAATAAAGTCAGACTCATTTGTATAGAGATCACCTAGGGTATTCCAAATAGCCTCAGCGGTTTCACACTCCTCTACCATTTGCAATACATCATTAGTAATAGCTCTAAATAGAATTGAAATTACCAGGCCATCATCATCTTCTCACTTAGTATAGGCCTCTACATCATCTTGACTAGGAGCCTTGATTGATCCTGTCACATGCCCCATCTTGTGCATTCCTCGAAGATAAACAAACATAACCCTTTTTCATGTTCGAAAATTGGTACCATTGAGTTTGGTACCCCCAAAAGAGTCATTTTCTGAACTCTTGATAGAAACTTCAAATTTTTGAAGTTCATTAGTCTTAGAACTCTGATGTTGTCTTGAATCTTCCATTCAAACAGAAAAATAATAATGTGCAGTGGAATAAAAGGTTTTTTTTTTTTTTTTTACTGGGCTTATCGACTAGGCTAAATTTAAATTAATTGGTCTGTTGTTGGGCTTGGACTTGAGCTAGGGTTTTGACAATTGGGCTTGGACTTGGGCTGTTGTTGAAAATTGGGCTTGGACTTGAGCTAGGATTTTGACAATTGGGCTTGGACTTGGGCTGTTGTTGACAAATTGGGCTTGGACTTAGCTAGGGTTTTGACAAATGTTTAATTAAAACTTGGGTGCTTTAAAGCTATTCACAGCTGACAAATTGTGAAGGCGTTGAGGCTTTGGTGACTGATGGAGGCGTTGAGGCTTTGGTGACTGATGGAGGCGTTGGCATTGGCTGGTCTAACGGCGCACCAAGGTGAGGCTGAAGATGCTAGGCCGCGTGGTGACTGGTCTGACGGCGTGCAGAGTAGAGGTGCACGAACAGAGAGAGAGCACGGGGCAGAGGCTGGTGACTGGTCTAACGGCGCGCAGAATAGAGGTGCGAGGACGGAGAAAGAGCGCGGAGTAGAGGCGGGTGAACGGAGAGAGCGCACAGAGCTGAGGTGAGGAGGCTCGTGATTGGAAGGGCTGATGGGTCGCGGAGACTGGTGCGACGGGCTGGCACGTGGATGGACGAAGGGACAGGCGTGCGGACGGACAGAGCGCAGAAAGCGCTGTTGGACTGGTCGGATGGTGCTTAGGTGACGATGACAGAAGCTGAGCAAAGATTAGCGACTGATGACTGTCGCGACGGAGGAGAATGGCACTGATGGGCCATGGACTGATGGCTGGACAGGCAGCTCGGAGAACGGACTGAGCCGTGAGACAGGGCTTGTAACAAATCTGACTAAGGAAGTCGAAGGGTAAATTTTTTTTTTCTCCTGCTTTGGTACCAACTTGAATATAATGAAATAGAAGTATTTACATTGAATTCATTCAAATGAATTAGGAGTATATATAAATTATATTTCATTTATTAATACTAACTAACACCTAATAAGCTAATACCTAACACTTAATATTTATTACCCACACAGTATATTTATTACACACACTAATAATTTCTCAAAGTAGCATAATACTACTCCATCCATTTAATTAAGGTACACAAGTGGTGCAATTTCTAGTTCTAATTGGGATTTCCAGCACATCCTTTGCACATGTACTTTAAATGAAGGGAAATTCTATCATTAAAATTGTTTTAAGTAAACCATCGTGAAGATGGTTGTATCAGCGACTTTGTCTGGTCCATCAAATCTAACAGTGTAACTGTGGCCGTTACCACAGTACAAAGTATCATGGCATGAAGCCAGGAGCTGAATGCTCTCCCTCTTGCTTAATACTTCCACTGCTCTCCCTCTTGCTTAATACTTCCACTTCACTCCCTTTTCTGAATCTCATAATGGCTGACGTGCCAACCAAACTCACTAAGGTTCAAATCTATGGATCAATAACATAAATAATAAAGGTGCAAGTGCACCATATAATCTCCTTCACATACCCAATTTTATAATAACCTCCCATCTCACCCTCCATTCCCACTAGCTGTTTTTTTTTCTTTTTCTTTCTACGTTGTTTCTCTCTTCTTCTTCTTTTTTTTTTTTTTTTTTTTTTTTTCACATTTAGCCTAATTTTTTTTTAAATTTAAAGTTTGGTACACATCGAATTATAGTTTTATTTTTTGTAATATTAGTTTTGAATATATTTTTTTGTAGAATTTGTTGATTTTTTTTCTTTTACTGTTTAATTAAACATATGTATTTTTTTTTTTATGTATAACTATGTATTTTTTTTTTTATAATTCAACCCTTTATATTTTATGAAAAGTGAAAGCTATCATTGAAAAAGATATATGTTTATATCGAAAAAAAAATTAGATTTTATATAACAGGAACAAAATATGCGATATTATATGTGTTACTTCATAAAAAGAACATATGTGCTAAATATTAGAAAAGAATACATATGTCATATATAAAAAAAAAATATGTATCAACTAAAAGAATAAGGTGAGGGCTGGGAAGTGTAGGGATTATTTTTTTTACAAGTTGAACAATGAAGTTATATAAAAACTGGAGCCGATAATAAAAAATAGTTTAAAGTAGGGCTGAACAGCGGATTGAAACTGCCAGTTTTTTGCTAATTTGAATCCGAAACGAATTTGAAGATATTTAATCCGAATCTGATCCGATGATATGCTCAATCCGAACCAATCTGAATTCGAACAGATCGAATTTTTCGGATCGGATAAGTCAGATTGAGATTATAACTTATTTTTAAATTATTGTTATATATAAAATAATATATATTAATATTTAAATTTTAAATTGGTACTTCATTAAGTCAATTTATTTATTTATAATTATAAATAAGAGAATCAAAATAATAAAAAGCATACTCTTGAATATTATTAAATTATTATATAAAATTTAACATTATTTTTATTTTTATTTTAAAGCTAAAATAGTAATTTAATGTAAACGTGATATGTATAATATTTAAATATAACATATTAAAAATAAAATATATATTTACTTATAATTTTATAAGTAATTCGGTCCGGATTGGTTTACAGCGAATTATAAAATCTGTCAATTCAAATCCGATCTGATCCGAATGGATTCTATACTTTACGATTTGAATTTGATCCGATTATAAAACATGTCAATCTAATCTGATCCGAATCCAACTGATCAAATTTTTTAATTTAATCGGATTGATCGGATTATCTACGTCACCTCTAATCTAAAGTACTGAAAATTCACGAATTAAAAAAAGGTGAAAATCCACCCAATAACAAATGTGAATTCAAAATCAATTGTAGAAAATCATCTTAAAATTATCAAAAATATTCTTGAGTTTTTATGTTATGTCACATATACCTCAATATTTTTAAAATATCATAGATACTCTTAATATTAATACCGTTATATTAAATATAATATATAAAAGTAAAACATATTATATTGATGCTAAATTCTGATAAAAATTGTGATTTTTCACTTAAATTTTTTTGTTTTGGGGTCGAATCATTTAATAGCAAATTTCTACTGATTTATGTTAAACTCTTAATATGAATCATTTAAGATAATTAGCTCCATCTAAGGTATTAATATTAATCCGTGAATGCAAGACTTAAAAAGAAATCATTTATTTTCTTTATAATTTTGCTCATGGTCGTCCCAACTCATTTTTTATCCTACTCTGCCTGGAATCTGATGTAATTTTCTCATTTTTCTTTGTTCCATAAAAGACAAGATGCAGTGATATTTGATGCTAGAATAATTAAAGTTATTTGGTAAATAATTGAATTAAACTAACCAACAAAGTCTAAAAGAAAACAATTTAATAAATATCATAATTTTTAATTATGTACCATAAATATTAATCCTTTAATCGACAATTGTACTCAACTGAACTGAAGATAACTAGATGGCCCAATTTCCGCTCTACAATCTCAAAATTTAGCATTGGCAAATCCAATAAATGATCAAGTGAAGACTGAATTGGTTTTCCTAATTTTACCCTCTGTTTTTTCAGCAACTAAATAAATTGATAATCATTAAATTTTAAAGGGTAAAAAGTTTATATATATATACACACACACAGGTTTCATACTTAGAGAAATATCTTAATGACATAAATTCCCTTTACTTTTTCTTTTTTGATTGATCCCTTCACTTACTTTAAATTTTAATTATTTAAATTTAAAGATATTAAATAAGTTATTAAAATATAAATATTTAAATAAATATTAAAAATATTAAAAATTATAATATAAGAATTAAAAAAATTAATAAATATAACTCATTAACAAAAAAGACTTTTTTCATAATTTTATTTGAATTAGTCCAAACTAAAAAAGAACAAAAGAAAATTGGCTTTTAGATTGATATTGTTTTTAAAAAAATTATTAATTTGTGTGGAATTTTATTTTTTAAAAATCGACGATTTTAATTCAATTATAATTTTACTCAAAAGCTAAACAACTCATATGGAAGACACACTATAGTAAATTTTTTCGAGCAAAAATATTTATTATTTTATTTATTTTAATACTCAAAAATATCATATTATTATAATAATTACCGTTAATCTTCATCATCATTTTCATCCTAATATTATTTTTTTTTATTGGCCAACCAATTTTCACTATTTATTACAAAATAATTTAAATTTGTATTTTTTTATGACCATCTCATTTCTTCTTATCTCGGCATCCACTTTATTTTTATGATCACCTAATATTTTGAGCAATTTTAAAGTAAAAATGACTTTAATCGAACATAATGTGATTGAAAAAAGATAAGGGGTAAAAAAATTGAAAGAAGTGAACTGAGAGGAGTCGAGATCATTTGCAAAAATGATACTTTAAATAAATTGATTGTTACTTAGCTTTAATTTTGATAAAAATTATATTTTAATTATTATGCAGTAAATAATGAAGAGTGGATAAGTAGTATCATAATTAGGACAAATATAAAGGTGAAAGTGAATATAATTGTTAGGGTTAATAAAATTATTTTTATAATAAAATTGATAAAAAATATGAAAAAAATATAAAATAGTAAGTATTTTTATAAAGATAAAATTAAATAAATTTTTTAAAATTAAATTAGAGATTACTAATATAGTAATTTATTAATATGAATTCGTATATTTTGTAAAATATTGAACTACTAAAGTAGCAAACCCGCCATTCGCCACCCGGCCCCACCCCCCCTTCTTTCTTAGACACGGCTTCTCCACCACAACTAATCCAGAGCCGTGTTCATCTCCTGTTCTCTTTCTCACTCAATTAGATTAGATTATATTCTATTTTTATGCATTAGTTTTTCTCTGTCTTCCATTTTTGGCATTTGGGATTTCAGGTTTATGCGTGGATTTGGTGTTGGATGTTGTAGGAACGGGTTAATTGCAAAACATCATGTGGATCAGTCAGGGTTCAAGGGTCTAGGGATTTCTATTTGTCTCGTGGATTCCCAGTCTGATGGAATGTCTTTCATTCTATGTTTTAAATATATGTGTAGGTCGTAGATTTGTGATTCTATTGTTGGTTTGTCCAACTTAACACTTTGATTCATATTTGGGCCGAATTCGGATTTGGAACACTTGTAGGGAAAAATTAATTCCGAGCTTTTAATTTTGTATTTTGATGGAATTGATAATATGTAAGAAGGGTATTTTACTATCTGGCTACACTTTACATAGTGTGCTGGCGAAATGAGGGTTTGCTTTCCTCCTCTTGGATCGAGGGATAGAGGAAGATGGTAAAGGCGTTTATGTCTGGCTATAGGGGTGATGATATGATGGCGAAGATTGAGACTGATTCTGAGGACCTTGTATCTGTAGAAATGGAAACTGACGATAATATAAATGAAAGTCCAATGAATATGAATGAAATTCAAGGTTCTGCATCAGTTAAAGGTGGGGGAAGTAATGTGGTATTTTCTAGAGAAGGAACCCTTGTGAGGAAAGAGTTTAGAATCGCCTCTGGCTGTAGTTGTAGTTCCAAGAAACTCAAAGCCAGGATGGAATCTAAAGATTCCAAAAATGGGACCATTGAGAAATCTGGACATGAAAAGAAACTAAGTAGACAAGACAGGATCGAGTTTGGCCGCTTATTTCAGGCTGCGGTCAGTTCCCATGATTGGGAGCTTGCAGAAAGTTTCATATTGTTGGCAGATGTACAAACTCTTAATGATGCTTTGTGTCTAACGTTGGATTCCATCTGGTTCTTGAGTACACAGCAAGAGCTTTATGGTATAACAGGATTGATAAAGAAGATCATTGCCAATGGTGCTCATGACTTTACAAGAGCTGCTCTTCGGACTTCTTTCCTTGCTTCTTGTGTCTCCGCCTGCCAGAGTCGAACAATGAGTGCTGCAGATACGATTATTGTTATGGCTGAACGGTAAGGATTTCTCTGTTCAGCCTTATGATCTAAAATTCTTATAAAAGAAAGACTTTTTCTGTAGAATGTGACAGAGGAAAAGAGAATTTTGTGATTCTTTTTCTAATATAGGATTGGCAATTCTTGACCCTGGAGAACAAAGCTCGTATGTCAAACCCAACATGAAACTTATGATGTAGTTTTAGTAGAAGGTAGCTTGGATTGTAAATGAGTTTATACATTCATCATAATCATTCAAAGAGCAACTTTACTCTTCTGGTTGTCTGAAATTTACATGACTATCAAAACTAGTTATAAGTGAAACAAGATCAGGCAACTAATGTCTAATTCTACACAATCCACGTAGTTTTGATCTCATTACTTTGACAACTGAATTTTGTTGTTGTTGTCAGAGTTGACAACTCAATGTTATTTTTGTACTTACATATATGTTTGTTGTATTCCATATGCAACAAACGTATATAACAAAATTATTTAATTACTAACAAGTAAAATAGACTTAAAAAAACTAAAAATAAGTTAAATAGACTTGTCTTTGTTTGTGTTTTCATGGTTTAGTTTTGTGTCATATAAATCCTTTCATGCTAATGCCATACATCATATGATTACATGAGACTTTCACTTTTATGAGTTAACCATACGTCATGTGAGATTCTTTTTTGGGCCCTGATATCATAAATTTCAAGATATGTAGTGGAGTTTCATGAACAGTCATATCTGCTTTTAAGAGCCTTTTTTGGAGTTGAATGACTTCATTTATGCATTTATTCTCTTACCTCCCACTTTTAACTTGTAACCTGTGTGGGGAGGATTGGTTGGGCCCCTTGAATTCCTTTTCATGTTAATGAAATTTTTGTTTCTTGATAAATAAAAGGTTTGCATAATTAACATTATGATCAATAGTTAGGTTTAAGTTGAGTTCTGACACAGTTTGTAAAGGATTGATTTAGGATTTAGTGTTCTTGAATGTTTTATATTTGGTTATAAATGTAACGTATGTGGATGTGAATTTATCTTCACCTTTTTCTGTTATGAGTATGTTTCCTTCTCCTTTTTTTCCTTTTTATAGGTTAGGCAATTAGCAATAAGGCAACTTTATGTTACTATTTTTAAGTATTTTTGTGGACACCCTTGGGATACTATATAATATTGTGGATTAAAGCTTGATTGATTTTCATTAAAATGTAGATGCCTAGAAATATGCTCAAACTTTGATTTTATAAGTCCCTATGCCCTTGACTTGGTAAATTGCTCCTTTAAGTTCAATATTGAGGTTCAGTAATTTTGGTGTAGGAGCTGACTTGACTTTTTGCAGATGCTAGCAGTGATTGACATGTTATTCACATTTTTCTTTCCTTTCCTTCTTCCCACCCTTTTCTTTGAGCAGGTTGCATGAGCGTCTCGAAGAATGCAATGAAGATGAGGTCTTGAAAGCTGAAGCTGGTGCTAAGGTTCAAAAGTTTACTGAATGGACTTTGAAATGCATAGGCTTCCATTCACGATGTCAGCGGAACATCGATAGAGTTAATCATAGCTCGGCTGTTGAGATTCAATTCCAATTATCTGCATTTAAGTCATTCTTAGATCTTGTTGGGAACCATCTCACAGGGAAGGACTTCACAGAGGCCTTTGATGCTGCATGCTTCCCTCTAACTCTCTTTTCTAGCTCATTTGATCATGGTTGGGCATATGGTATTTCAGCAACTTCAATTCAAGGTTTACTGGGCATGTTAGTGGAGGGGGGTGCAGACAATGTTAATCAATGCTTTCTTGAAGCTTCTCGCTTTGGTAGTACAGAGCTTGTGCGTATTTTATTACAGGTATTATAACCAATAAACTTACACATCATGGTGATTTCTAGTTATTTTGCCACCATTTTTCTATCTTTGAGCATCTTACCAGGTCCATATTATTGGAATTTGTGATATTCTTAATACTTCGTTTTGGTCATGAAAGCAAAATAGCTGCAATATATTTCTTAAGCAAGATTGTCCCTATCACTTTCTTATCTTGTCTTTGTCTCTTTTTTTGACTAGAGGTATTATCAGTTTATCACTAGTTAGCTTGTAAGAAAACAGTATGAGATTGAAGAATGTCATGTTATTTGATTAAGCTTCTTTTAGTTTTCTTTGTGTTAATGTGATAGTTATAAATAGCTACATAATATAACAAATACCTACCCATTAGTCTGCATACTTACTATTTTCCCCTTCCTACATGAAATTCTCTCATATTATTTTTCCTCTGCTGAGCATGATTGATGACGCAAGTGCCTATTGATTGAAGATGTTTTCCAGTATTGATTCTTAACTAAAATCAGCTGATTTATGGAAATATGGATACTGCGTTGATTTCTATACTGTGAATTGGTAGATCGCACAAAGGAACAGCTTGGATGTTGATGTTGACCTAGCATTGGGATTTGCTTCACATTATTGCAAGATTGGAACCATGGAGTGTCTGGTAGAAGAGGGTAATGCCATAGCCTTTTTAGGTCCTTTGATGAGAGCAGCTGAGAGGGGCTGTAAGCAAGTTGTTGAGTGGTTTGTTAAAAGGGGATGCCGTGATATGGAGCTCTGTCTTGCACTAACAGCTGCCACTTCTAGCAGCCAAGTTGATGTTTCTGCCTATCTTCTTCCCCATGTTCCTCACCATGTTCTTGCAGCCTTAAGCATTGAAATTCTCAAGGCTGCTGGTGAACGAAGTGGTGGATCTCTAGATGGTGTGGCATTTCTCCTTTGTTCTGACTTCTTAGGGGATCCTGCTGCTACTTATGCTGTTGCAGATAGTATTGCAAGGTCTAATGACGAAGCTGTTGCCCCTGAGCTGAAGGTTTTTCTTCAAGAGCACTGGTCTGATGCAGCCTTCACAGATGGGCTAATGCAAGGTCAAGAACATTACTTAAATATTACGAGGATTTTGGAGTGGGGTGAATCTCCTATTATTTTGAGAGATCTTCCAGCGCCACTGATGGTGACAATTGCTTACATGCCACTGTACAGGGAGTGCATTGAGGCAGGTGGCTGTTTATTATCACAAAGGTTAAGAGGACAGCTTGTTGATGCCGTGAAAAGACTTGGTGGTGGGCTCTTGGAAGAGGTGAGCCAGGGCAGAGAACTTTTGGCTGTTTTGGAGCATCATCTTCCTCCATTTTTCCTTCATGCCAGCAGACTTGTCTAGTGAGTAGTGAGATTTTACCTTGCTCTTCTAATTTGCTTCCCCTCCCCCTTTTCTTTTGACCTCAATACCTGATATATGTTAAAGACCGAGTATTTGAGCTAAAGGTTTATCTCTGCTTCAAATGTTGTTGGCATATATTTTAGGTTGCAAACTCGTCTGCTTGTACCATCTTGGATTTGCCTGTTGATCTCTATGTGCAAAATGGAGGCACCTATTTATTTCTTACAAAATTAAAACGCAACTCCATCGTATTTTATTCCTTTGTGTGCTGGTAAAACGTTAATATGCGTCTATACCTGTAACACGTCTGTACCCCAACTGCATGGTAACTAGTGGAGGTAAGGTGTGTGTGGACAGATGTATTTTTTTTTGTGTATAGAAAAACTCAGTTGCATTCCATTTAAGATTTTATTTAGTCACCTCAACATAATCTATTTTAGTTGTTTTGATAACGTTTTTTGTTTTTTTGATTTTTTTCAATTGATTTTTCAATCAAATGTATTTAATAATTTTTATTTTCACAATTTGTATCAATTAAACAAATTCTTGGAATTTCCAAAGTGATGCATTCTCGGAGAGCTATATTATATTCTTGTTGATCAACAATTATTACAATAAGGAGTAATCTTGTCATATATTTTATTACAACCAAATATGTTTGCAAATGAGATAATTGTCTCTTTAATACAGTGTCATTCCTTTTTTTCAAATTGTTATAAAATGTTTTGATAATTATTTAAAAAAAATTAAAATTACAAAAATTAAATTTTTTTTTTGATGAAATTATAAAAATTAATTATCTAATCATAAATTATAAATTAAAAATTAAAATCGTTATCAAGACCTAAATTAATACATGTTAGTTTTTTGAAGCTAAAATAATAAATTTTGATATTAGTTTTTTATTTTTTATTTTTTCACTTTCTTATTTAATATTTTAAAATGGTAAATTTCTTTTACGTGTACCTATTTTTAAAGGATATTAATTTGTAAAATAATATATGATTGTGAGTTGACAGTATTTATTTAACTTTTTAAATTCTACGTGAATCAATCAAATAAGACTATGTATACTTGGTAATTTCCTATCCAACACAAGTCTCCTATGTTGTTTGGGCCATTTTTGGTAGGATAGGTAGTTTAGTTCTCTTGCTCAAGTATAATGGCTCAATAATAGTTGGTTCTGGGACATCTTGACTGAACTATATAGTTGGTATCCCGAATATTTATGTAGCAAATTAATCTTGAGATCATGAGCTTTTCAACGGCTATTTTAGTGTTTCAATCATCAAATTTTTGGCTAGAAAGTTATAGTTGGTCAAAGTTTAGAAAAAAGCAAACTACGAGCTGTGAATTTGACTTCTCAAATTTGATATATTTTGCGCTTTATTCTACTGGATCCTTCCTATATCTGTACCCTTAGAATGCTAGTGGACAAAAGGTTGAAATTAAGCCTACCAATCTATATATAGATCTGATCACTCTCAACTTCACCAGAGCTTTAGCAGATAAGAACTAGAGAACTAAACATTACTCTAGCCTATCCTTGGTAAGTGGATCCAAACCCTTTATTATTATTATTTTTTTTTTAACTTTTTCTTCAGTTGACTTTGGATGTTTGCATGAACACCATGAATCTTGAAGACACATGCGCCATTAGCCTTTTTCTTTTTTCTTTTTTGAGGACCCAGAGTGGTTGGTTAGGAACTTATCTAAAGGGTTGTAGTTTTTATTTTTATTTTTAGGAGCCAGGAGTTCCATGTATTGCAGCTGCAAGTTTGATAAGTGATGAGAATAATAAACCGCTACAACCGTCACAAATTTTAAATGGATCGATCACAAGATCAAAGACAAATCAACTGAAGGAAGCTTTAAATGGGCTCATTTAAGAGTTGTTACATGAACAAGGGAAGTCAAAAAGTGATCGCATTGTGTGGGAGGAACTGGTTAATGAATTAAGAGCATAATCTCACAAAGGAGTTGTGTGTTATGGCATGGATTTTTAGTTGCTGCGGCAAACAACCCTCAGGTTTTGGTTGGGAGAGGTTGGAAGACTTGCGCTCCGTGGCATGGAAGTTTAGCTACCGTGGCACCTGATCCTTGAGTTTGATATACTGGGCATCTCGTTGCAGCAGGAATTTTTATCCGTCGCGACCCATGTTAATTTTATACTGTCCGAGCCCCTTCCGCCTAAGCAATAGTTTTTTACCACCGCAACACATTTAAAATTTTTGTGTAATTTTTTACCATTAGATAAAAATCAATGGTTGAGATCTAATTGCTTTTAAATTTTTGTTTATATCTTATAAATACATTATTAGGATTAGTTGCCTCATTAACTTTTGTCATAAATTAAAAATTGATTCAAAAATCAAAATTGTGAGCTTGAAAGCTCCATATTCTATATCCAACCAACTTATCAAGAGATTTGTAAATATTTGTGGCGTTTATATCATATTGTCTCATAGTGAGTAATAGCCATGCATTAAGGTGTGTTTATTAATAAAAATTTGAACTTCTTTTTCTAGAAATTTGAATACTTTTTAGGGGTGGATCTTAGACCATTTATATTATAATTCTCAAATCATATTGTGTTTATGGGTTACAAAGGTAGTGCTCTTGGGTTCGCATCATTAGGTATCAGACTCTTGGTTATAAATTTTAGATTTCTATCTTTTGTTCTTGCCATTTTCTTTTTTGAAAATATAATTTTTTTGTGTGTCTACATTTTTCCTACTTGTTTCTTCAATTTTTTGTGTTTTCATCAATTTTATGTTTGTTTCTATTTGTTAAAGCAAGTTTAGGGTTTAGGGAGGTTAGGATTTAGGTGTTACGATTTAGGGGTCAAGGTTTAGGAATAAAAGTTTAGGGTTTTAGGGATTTAAGGGTTTTATGGTTTAGGGTTAGAGTTTAGGAGTTTAGGGTTTAGGATTTTAGGGTTAGGATTTCGGGGTCAGGGTTTAGGGTATAGGATTTTAGGGTTTGGGTTTCGGGGTTAGGGGTTAAGGGTTTAGGGTTTAGAGTTTGGAGTTCGGAGTTTAGGGTTTAGAGTTTTGGGGTTAGAGGAACTGGTTAATGAGTTAAGGGCATAATCTCACAAAGGAGTTGTGTGTTATGGCATGGATTTTTAGTTGCTACGGGAAACAACCCTCGAGTTTTGGTTGGGAGAGACTGGAAGACTTGCTCTCCATGGCATGGAAGTTTAGCTACCGTGGCACCTGATCCTTGAGTTTGATATACTGGGCATCTCGTTGCGGCATAAATTTTTATCCGTCGCGACCCACGTTAATTTTATACTGTCTGAGCCACTTTCGCCTAAGCAGTACTTTTTCACCATCGCGACACACTTAACATTTTTGTGTAATTTTTTACCATTAGATAAAAATGAATGGTTGAGATCTAATTGCTTTTAAATTTTTGTTTATATCCTATAAATACATTATTAGGATCAGTTGCCTCATTAATTTTTGTCATAAATTAAAAATTGATTCAAAAATCAAAATTGTGAGCTTGAAAGCTCCATATTCTATATCCAACCAACTTATCAAGGAATTTGTAAATATTTGTGGCGTTTATATCATATTGTCTCATAGTTAGTAATAGCCATGCATTAAGGTGTGCTTGTTAACAAAAATTTGAATACTTTTTAGTGTTAGATCTTAGACCATTTATAGTTTTCAAACTGTATTCTGTTTATGGGTTACAAATTCGTGCTTTTGGGTTCGTATCATTAGGTATCAGACACTTGGTTACAAATTTTAGATCCTATCTTTTGTTCTTGCCATTTTCTTTTTTGAAAACATAATTTTTTTGTGTGTGTCTACATTATTCCTACTTGTTTCCGCAACTTTTTTTTTTTTTTGTGTGTTTTCAACATTTTTTGTTTGTTTCTATTTGTTAAAACATGTTTAGGGTTTTGGGAGGTTTGGATTTAGGGTCTAGGGTTTAGGGTTTAGGGGTTAGGGTTTAGGGTTTAGGGGTTAGGGTTAGGGGTTAGGGGTTGGGTTTAGGGGTTAGGGTTTAGGGGTTGGGGTTTAGGGGTTAGGGTTTAGGGGTTAGGGTTTAGGGTTTAGGGTTAGGTTTGGGTTTAGGGTTTAGGGTTTAGGGTTTAGGGTTTAGGGTTTAGGGTTTAGGGTTTAGGGTTTAGGGTTTAGGGTTTAGGGTTTAGGGTTTTAGGGGTTAGGGTTTAGGGTTTAGGGTTTAGGGTTTAGGGTTTAGGGGTTAGGGGTTAGGGGTTAGGGTTAGGTTTAGGGTTTAGGGTTTAGGGTTAGGTTAGGGTTTAGGGTTTAGGGTTTAGGGTTTAGGGTTTAGGGTTTAGGGTTAGGGGTTTAGGGTTTAGGGGGTAGGTTAGGGTTTAGGGGGTTTAGGGGTTAGGGGGTTTAGGGTTTAGGGGGAGGGTTTTGGGTTTAGGGTTTAGGGTTTAGGGTTTAGGGTTTAGGGTTTAGGGTTTAGGGGTTTAGGGTTTAGGGGTTTAGGGTTTAGGGTTTAGGGTTTAGGGTTTGGGGTTTAGGGTTTAGGGTTTAGGGTTGGGTTTGGGGGTTTGGGTTTAGGGTTTAGGGTTTGGGTTTAGGGTTTAGGGTTAGGGGGTTTAGGGTTTAGGGTTTAGGGTTTAGGGTTTAGGGTTTAGGGTTAGGGGGGGTTTGGGTTTAGGGTTTAGGGTGGGTTAGGGTTTAGGGGGTTTGGGTTTAGGGTTTAGGGGTTTAGGGTTTGGGGTTTGGGTTTAGGGTTTAGGGGGTTTGGGTTTAGGGTTTAGGGTTTAGGGGGTTAGGGTTTAGGGTTTGGGGGTTTGGGTTGGGTTTAGGGTTTGGGTTTAGGGTTTAGGGTTTAGGGTTTAGGGGTTTTAGGGGAGGGGGGTTTTGGGGGGTTGGGGTTTGGGTTTAGGGTTTAGGGGTTAGGGGTTTAGGGTTTGGGGTTAGGGTTTGGGGTTTAGGGTTTAGGG